>JAJPUD010007085.1:78993-115102 GCA_023553655.1 Myrmecobius fasciatus
ATCTAGAAAGAGAAGAAGAAAAAACAACCTAAGAAGGAAAACAAAATGCATGGAAATATTCACAGAAAGTGTTAAAATGCTGTGTTGTGGTTCACACCCAGTTCCCACAGGCCTCTCTCTGGATGTATATGACTATCTTCATCGCTGAACAACTGGTTTGAATCACATCATTGTTGAAGAGAACCATGTCCATCAGAATTGATCATCGTATAGTCTTGTTGCTGTGTATAATGTTCTCCTGGTTCTGCTGATTTCACTCAGCATCAGTTCATGCAAGTCTCTCCAGGCCTCTCTGAAATCCTCCTGTTGGTCGTTTCTTACAGAACAATAATATTCCATAACATTCATATACCATAATTTATTCAGCCATTCTCCAATTGATGGGCATCCCTTCAGTTTCCAGTTTCTTGCCACTACAAAAAGGGCTGCCACAAACATTTTTGCACATGTGGGTCCCTTTCCCTCCTTTAAAATCTCTTTAGGATATAAGACCAGTAGAAACACTGCTGGGTCAAATGGTATGCACAGTTTGACAACTTTTTGAGCATAGCTTCAAATTGCTCTCCAGAATGGTTGGATCTGTTCACAGTTCCACCAACAATGTATGAGTGTTCCAGTTTTCCCACATCCCCTCCAACAGTTATCATTATCATTTCCTGTCATTTTAGCCAATCTGACAGGTGTGTAGTGGTATCTCAGAGTTGTCTTAATTTGCATTTCTCTGATCAATAGTGACTTGGAGCACCTTTTCATGTGACCAGAAATAGTTTCAATTTCTTCGTCTGAAAATTGTCTGTCCTTTGAACCATTTTTGCCATGACTGAAAAATCCCTACTTATGTCTCTGACTTGCTATGTCATCTTGGTCAAGTCATTACTCAGTTTTCTCATCTTAAAATGGGGATAGTACTCATGCTATTTATTTCACAAATGCATTAAGCTACTTTGAACATCATTTTTGACAGCTATTCTTTTTCATCATCATTATCACTGATATGTTCTTGGAAATGCCATTCATTTGTGGATCCAGAAAATATTTGGATCACAAAACATTTGGACCAACAAAACAATGTAGCCATCTGCCTTGTGAGCAATCCATTGCCAATCCTTAAAAACATGATATACTCTTGTTGCATGGGATGCGTTAGTAGTCAGCAAGATAATTATTTGCTATATAATTTTTCCCCTTTTAATGTAAACTGGAAAAGAGGCCTTTTCTCCTTTCTCAATAAATCTACTGAATGATGGCTTGTTCTGAAAGTCTCATTTCATGTGAAGTGTCAGCTGGCATAAGAGTTGAATGGCAAATGTATCTCTTTCATCCACATGTCTTTTCTCATAATATTGCCACTCCTAGTATAGTGAAGGGAGAATACGATTTTATTCTGAGAGGGACCTTAGTGAACATCTAGTTTCATCATCATTTTATAGGAAGGAAACTGAAACTCCAAGAGTTTAACTGACTTATCCAAGTTTACAAAGCTAAATTGGTGGCAGAGCTCTAATGATAATCAATGATAATTTCTCTAATTTCATATTCAGTGCATTTCCTGTCAAACCATAGATGCCTGTGAAATTGACAGAACCTGATAAATTCATTTCAACAAACTGGTTTATTTTTTTTTATTTTTATTTTTTTTTGGCTGAGGCAATTGGGGTTAAGTGACTTGCCCAGAGCCACACAGCTAGGAAGTATTAAGTGTCTGAGGCTGGATTTGAACTCAGGTCCTTCTGACTTCAGGGTCAGTGCTCTATCCATTGTGCCATCTAGCTGCTCCTCATCAAACTTTCTTTAAGCACCTACAAGGTACCAGGTACCAAGCTTTCTTTAAGGCATTTTTCTAAGACTAGAGATATAAAACCAAAATGGAAAAGTGTACCTGTCCTCAAAGAGTTTATATTCTATGGGGGATGTTGAATAATAATTAGAAGATTAGCTCAGTGTACAATTTGTTCAGAATAATTTCTGATGGGGAGTCTTTATCAACCAGAGAAATCCAGATAGGTCTCATTTAGAAGGAAACACTAGAACTAAGCCTGGAAGGAAGCTAAGAATTCTATGAGGTGGAGATGAGGAGGGAATGTTTTCCAGTCAATTAGCCAACAAACATTTATTAGGCATTTAGATAAGATAGGCACTCTGCTAAATTTTGGGAATACAAAAAAAAAAAAATAAAAAGAAAAGCTACCAAGGAATTTCTATTCTAAAGGGGGGAAGACAGCACGTGTAAAGAAACTGAAAAGTGGGGGAGGAGGTACTCTGCCAAAAGTATGATGGAGAAGTTTGGAATCCAATCTCATGAGAAATGAAGAGATGGCTGGGTAATCTGTACACTCTCCTTAACTGAAAGTTCTGGGAGAAGCTATTTAAACAAAAGGAGGGGCTGTAGCAGGGATGTGGTAGATAGTCTGTGCAAAGCCTCAGGAGCTGGAAAGTTGTGTATATGACATATTGAACAAGTGGTCAACCAGCCTATGCTTGAAAATCTCTGAAGGTAATATTTCCCACCTTTAGGCAATTCTAATTATTAGAACATTTTCCCTAAATTTTCCTCTTTGATACTTCCACTCATTAATCCTAGTTTTCCTTTCTGAGGATAAACAGCATAAATATAATAATTTTTTCTTATGGTAGCCTCTCAAATACCTGGACACATCTGTTATTTCCCTCCACTCCCAATTTTTCTTTCTCCAGGTGAAATAAGGCTAAATCCTTCAAATAATCTTCATATAACACAAATTCAAGGCTCTTTATATTCTGGTTATCTTCCTCTAGTTAATCTTCAAATTCTTAATGTACTTCTTAATCTGTGACACAGATCTCCAGATTAGATTTGAAGAATTTAGAGTACAAAGGGACTACCACCTTCCTAAAGTTGGAAGCTATGCATCTATTAACTGCAGGCCAAGATTATATTAGTATTTTTCTTTAATCTGTCGCATCACACTGCTGGCTCATATTAAGTTACACTCAGATCATTTTCAGAAGAGTTTCTATCTGTCCCTGCCTTCTCCATCTTGTCCTTGTGGAGATTTTTTTTCTTTTTTGAACTCAGATATAAGATTTTACATTTACTCCCATTGAATTTAATTTTGTTAGATTCACTCTGTAGTCTGCCAAGGTCCTTTTGGATCTTGATTCTGCCATACAGTTCATTAGTTATCCCTCTCAACTTTGAGTCCTTTGAAAATCTGATGAGCATTTGATGACTTTAACCAAGTAACTGATAAATTGTTAAGTAGCACAGTGCCAAGTTCAGATCTCTTTTCTTATTGGTTTAAAAATTACATATATCAAGGTCATTGCCATTTGTTTATAATGGGCATATTCTGTTTGCTTTCCTCACTTTAAAAAAATACTGAGACTTTTGATCTTTTCCAATCTTGTGTTTCTCCGTTTTCAGTAATAACACTTGGGCTAACTTTATATTAAACTATATTTCTCTGCTCTATGCATCTGGCCTGCCACTGAAGCTTACAATCTGTATTACAATCTTACCTTGTGACCCTGATTGGTGAAAATTAATCCCATGTAGGCCCTCTCAGTTTCATCCTAAAATACCATTGCAATCTCATCCCATGCTTTCTTGCTCTATCTGTTGCCTTTAAAATCTCCAACTCTGGGCGTCTTGCAGTTTCTGATTATTAAGAATTTAGTGTATCTAGGTTACCACAGAGCTCTATCTAGCTTTCCAGCTACCTTTATATATACACACTGTTATATACACATATATGTTACTTATACATGCATATATTTATATTATATTTGAATGTTTGCATACACACACATATATATGTATATATGTATACATGTATATATACATATATATATATATATATACACACACACATATATATGTATGTGTAATACTCTTTTCCCAATCTCCAAACAAATTCTCATTACATTTCTTGCACTGGGAACAGTAATTGACCAACATTATCATTCTTAACAAGACATGTCAATCAATTCCTCTGTAACTATTCACCATCTCTGTAACTTCTAAGAGCAAAGCCCCTTCCCTGGCTACCTCTCCCTTACATATGTAGTCATTTCCTATTAACCTGCTCCTTGAGAGCAAGGACTGACATGTTTTGTATCTGAATTCCCAGTGCATAATAAAGGGGATGATTAAAAGTTGTTGTCTTTAACTTTTCTTGGCAACCTCATATTCTTCTGAGCCTTATATAACAGGTAATGGCCACTGAAAGCTCAGTCCCAGCAGTATATGAACTTGGCAAGTTTACTTTTTGAAGTGGTTGATAATATAGAATGGAACAGTCCTGCTCTCCATTTCAGAGCATGAAGATGTTGGTTCATTAATTTTGAGGTCAAGAAATGAACTTTTGATCAGTTGCTGAGCTGGAAGTGGTTGTAATGGATTCAAAAAGCTAAATGGGTAGAAAAGAGTTTTTGCCTTTTTTTCTGCTTTGCTTCAGTTGAATGAGGAGGCAACAGTCTTTGAAAGCCTCTCTGCAGAGAGGAAGAGCTAGTGCTGATGGCTTATTCTCCCTGTCCAATCTGACACGAAGCAATGAGCTCATGGGCCAGTTACTGCTATTGCCCCTGTTGCATTTATTGTTATCTGTTTAAGTTGGCATAAGTTGGTGACTGAATAGACTAGGCTGTGACTTTTTGACATCAAAAGATCAGGAAAGCCACTAGTGGTCTCAATCCACTTCAGTTTGTGGACAGAAAAGAGTAATTTGGCACCACAGCCCTTAGGAGCTACCAGATACAACTTGTCAGTGAATTGACCCCCAATCAGTTGTGCTGGATTCTACATGGAAGGGGATAACTTTGTCCATTGACTGTGTCTCATTTAGAAGTTTAGCTGGTGAGAAAACTGCTTTAGTTTCAGCCAAATCTCAGGTATGAAGCAGTATAAGGAAGAGTGTGCCCTTGGTTCAGCAACATGAGTTTGTGCTTCTATTCTTTTTTTTTTTTTAAAGAAAGTATTTTTTTTATTAAAGCTTTTTATTTGTATAACATATGTATGGGTAGTTCCCCAACATTGATCTTTACAAAGCTTTCCATTACAAATTTTACCCCCAGTCCCCTCCCCTCCCCTAGATGGCAGGAATTCCACTACATGTTAATAATGTTGAAATGCTTGAGAAGTTATGCAAGAAAAATCCTATCTACAAGAAAAAAAAAGAATCAGAGAAAGGCAAGACAATGCATGTGCTTCTATTATCGATTTATCTTTTCAGTAAAGAACTCTATTGTAAAAGCTACTTGTTGTTAAATGATACTGGGGTTCTAGGAACTGTCAACTGACATTACAGAGAATATACTAGGATAGGGACTTGAGCCAGTCGCATTAAAAAGATGTCCCAATCCCTCAAAATTGTCTCTAGTGCTCTGAAGGGAAGACAGAGTTTTGTTTTGGAGCCCCAATTTGCCATTTTAAGTGAGAGTTGGGATAAGGACACCCAGTGTCTATAACTAATTGGCCCTCTGGAGATCCATTTTGCCAATGAGAATAACAGTTGGGATAAAGATGCCCTGAGCCTATAAAGGGTACATTTAATATTTGTGACATTATTGTCATAGGCAGTGACATTCTCATATCTTTATCCTCCCTTATTTAGTTTTGCTTTCATCTCTTATACATTTCTTTTTTAAAAACAGATTTAGTTAGTGAGTTTCCTGGACATATAGATCAAGTTTTTCACACAAATTCCATTTTTCTTTTTCATTTGAATTGATTCCCTTTTTATTCTTGAGCATCTCTCCATCCTCTTTTGCTGAATTCCCATGTATCATATTGGCTCATGGGATATTGCCTTTCTTTCCTTTCAACCTTTTGAAATCTGATTTCCCAAAATCTGTCTATGCCAGATAATATCTGAATTTTCTTGCTTCTCTCACAAAATGTGTGAATGATTAATCACTTCACCTTGGAGTTCTCATAATTTTCACCTTATTAATCAATTCCCTCCTTATAAGTAAGACTCAGATTCAGAGAAAGAAAATTTTTTCTTGTGGATTTTGCCTTTGAAGGATGAAGTTATCACTAAGGCAATCCAGGAATTATTAATTATTCTACTTTTGATAGAGAGGGAACCCCAGCAATCATTCAATAAACAATCATTTATTGAATAGTTACACACAATACACATACAGAAAAGATGGAAATTAATCTCACCAGCAGTTAGCCACAAGCAAATATCTTTTTTCAGGAGACAATTGAACTGCATCTTGAAGCAATCCAGGGATTCTAGGTGAATGGTGAAGATCATAAAGGAAAAATCCAAGACATGGGAGATAGACAGGACAATAGAACAGAGATAGAAGATGGAACAGTGTTTGGGAGCACAGTAGGACAATATGGCTGGCTAGACCATAGAATTCATAGCAGGGAGTAATGTGTAAGAATACTGGAAATATAGGAAGGACCCATATTGGGAAGAACTTTGCATAGTAAACAAGAATTTATATTTGACCTCATAATTAATAGGGTTATTGTAGTTTAATGAGGAAGGTGGGGGATGATATGGTCAGACCTTCATTTCAGGAGAATCAGTATGGCAGCTATGTAGAATGGATTAAAGTGGGGAGGAACTTTAGTCAGGGAAACGAATTAGAAGGTATTGAAATATTCTAGGTCGAGATGTCTTTGACATGATGACTTTGTGAATAGAGAGAATGAGAGATGTGAAAGATGGGCAGAAAGAAATTGTGAAGTTTCTTCACAAGAGTGAGTGAGAGAGAGAGTGAGAAATCAAGGATGACTGAGGAGTGGTAAAAGAGGTAAGAAATAAATAAAGACATATATTACAAAAATCAAATCTGTGTGCTCATTGTGATGCTTATGTGATCCCTTAGTGGCTAATGCTTTACCCTCAACCCCCAAATTATCTTCTATTTATCTATTTTGTACATACTTACATAGCCAGAAAAGAGTACCCAACCCAGTAGGATAAGGTAGTCAATAAGGTCAAATGTTGCAATGAGGTCAAGAAAGAATAAAAATTGAGAAAAGGTCATTAGATTTCAAAATTAATAGTTGGTAATAAGCTGTGGAGATTGCTAAAATTTCAGTGTTGGCATTTACATGTTGAATTTGGCTACAAATTAAAGTAATGATTAAACACATATCAGTATATGACATGCTAGAAATCTTTCTTCAGGCTTTCAGAAATAAGTAATATAATCCCTTCTCACCTCTAATATTCTGTAAATAGTAATAAACAAATCATTTAACTTTTTCCCATGTCCAGTTTTGGGAAGATAATAACTTGTAAATGCCATAAATGCTGATTGATCCCAATCAGCATAGGGATTGATACAGTGCACTAAATAAAAATAAACAAAAATCACAATGACAATGAGGAATTCCCCAGGAAAAAGAGAACTAAGTTGTTCTACACAATAGCTAAAAGTGGCAGGATATCAGTTAGTAAATATTGCCTTCATATAATATCAAAAGATTAAATCTTTATGAGTGAATCATATCGGGTCATTTTATATATGGATTGGTTAGTATCTTCCCCTTTTGTAACTCTTCCCCCATTGCTGTTTAAATAAAGCTGAAAGACTAATCCATGTACTTGTTGCTTGATTAAGATATTCTGCTATAGTCAGGCTGAACTTGGGTGTCATAATAACTTTTTTGAAGGCTCACATTTCTACATCATTTTAGAATCTGGTAAATATCTTGCATACTTCAACCACTGAGTACCTGTGGATGATATAGGAACCTTTTTAGAATTTTTCTCTCTAGGGTGGGGTGTAGGTATTACTGCAGTAAAAACAAACAAACAAACAAACAAACAAACAAAAACAACCATTCCTAAACATTTAGCCTTTAGGTTGGATACTCCTGATTGAACTTTCTCAACTCCCTTTATGATCTAGTTCTCCACTTTTTGCTAAGAGGTCCCCAAGCTCTTATGTTCCTCAAAGCCTGGTGTTGGTGGTCAGGGGCTCCTAAATTTGGTGCCACTTGATTCTCACCCTCAGACTGCCCCAAACTTTACACTACTCAAGGATTGAACTATACAACAAATGAGTAGGTATTCTTTGTAACATTCCTAGAGGAAAGAAAGTGGAGACATGGGACAAAAAGCAAATATTTTATCTCCTCTATTTTCTACAACTTTAGGCTAAGCAGGAAATTGATGCATCAAATGCATGATCTTGGAAATAGGATCCTACAAGAAACAGTGGTCAGAAAAACATCTATTTAGCATACAGTTAATATAAATAGTGAATCAGATTGAAATACATTATTGAATCAGGGAGAGTGGCACTCTGGGATGTCATTCGATTCATGTTTTTCTCTTATTAAAACCCAGATTTTGCACCATCAGTTTTTAGTTTATAAGCTCATATCTTTTGATACAAATCCTCTTCTTGGGAGGTATGTTTCTGCTCCTGATGAGACAAGAGGCCCTATGAATAATTAACTATAAGGCTAAATCCAGATAAAACCAAATCCCTAATTCAGAGATGCAAGAATCAGTTCCAACACAGCTTCATCCTGTTAATTAGGAAGGGAAAGGAAAGGAACAAGACCATATTCTCTCCCTTTCCTCCATTTCTGTCTCCCTTTCAGTACAAATAGAAACTGCAGCTAAAATGAAGGCAAATTTGTATAACTATTGTAATTCTGAATCTTCTTATTCTCCCTGACCCTTCACTCTAGTTAGCTAGGAGGTAGCTAGATAGAATACTGACTTACAGGAGTATTAAAATAATAAGAGCTAACAATATAGCTACTAATACATAATAATGATATAGCCATATAAAATAACACTTAAGGTCCTCAAAATACTTTATGAACATTTCATTTTGTATATTATTAGCTCCATTTTACAGATGAGAAAACTGAGGCTAATAGAGGTCAATGGACTTGCTCAGTATCACATGATTAGTGTATTTGAATATTTTTCTGACCCCAGTTCTGGTGCTCTATCTACTGTGCCATTTGACTCTGAGGATTTAATGAAACAACACATATACAGCATTCTGAAAATCACAAATGGCTATAGGAACACTAACTAAAATATTGTATATTTAATTTTCCTAAAACTTGGCTTTAGCTTTTCACTTTTCCCTTTGATGTGGGCTTTCCTTTCATAGTTATCCCTGATTGGAGGATATTTCTTCTGGGAGTAGAGCCCTTCTCTAAGCACTCAAACTGACTCTGTTCTTATCTACAGATGTTATCTTAAGAGAAAATATACTAAAGGTAACAACTTTTAATGGGTCTGGACATATCTGTTACTGGACCTAACCTTCGAATGAAATAATGGCTTAGTCCAGCACATCAAATGGTATAGTCAGAGACAGACAACAGTCTGGGTACATACTCACTACTTCTCTGGCTTGTGGGAGAGTGGCTAGCAACACCTATAAATATGCATGTCTCCCCATCAAGCAGGGGTATGTTGGATTCAGTTCTACCTGGACTATGAGAACCAATTGTTAAATTTTCAATATGAGCATTTATACCTCAGAAATCTCAAATCCTACAAACCATGGCTTAATTTATTGTTTCACTGATAGATTAAAGAAAGTGTTAATTCAGATTAAATTTAAAAACACATGCATACTTCTTCCCCTTCTCCTCCACTTTAGTAAACATTTACCAAAACATGCCAGCATCACTTTATAAAAATTACTTGATCTCAGTACATAGCAATACTGAAATCTCAGGGAATAAAGTCATCACTAGAACGAAGGCCTGATAACTGAAGGCTAATAAATTAATAATGACAACAATAGCAACTGGCATTTGTATAGTGCTTTAAGGTTTCCAAAGTACTTTATTATCTCATTTGAACCTCACAATGACCTTGCCCCTAAACCCTGGAATCACACCACCCAATTGATTTTGCAAGTTTCCCTTTGTTCCTGTTCTCCTTTAGATACATAGAATCTCAGCATATCTCAGAATTCTAGTGACCAATTATTTCAAAAATTCATCAACATCATTTATTCTTATCTCTCTTAAGTTCCTGGCTAAATTAGGCCCAAGTAGATAACTTTCTATGCTGCTTTCCCCTTTACTTCTCAGAAATAGGCTTGCTCCTACATTTTTACTAGTCTGGTAGAAATTATAAGAAGTTAGGGCAAACAATCCTGCCTTGAGATTTGATTGTGTCACTCCTTTCCTCAAGAAGATCAGAAACTTCCTATTGCCTCGTGGATGAAATACAAACTTCTTTGTTGGATAGTAAAAGCCCTTTGCAATCTGATTATAGCCTCTCTTTTTGCACTTAATTGATATTACTCTCCTTATGAATTCTGCATTCAAGCTGTTCCTCATAACTACATTTCATTTTCCACCTCCAACTGTTCCCCATTTCTACTAATTGCAATACTTCCTTCCCTTCAGACTTAGGTCAAAAGCTATCTCCTACAAAAGACCTTTCTTATTCCCTCCTATTGTTAGTGTTTTCCTACCCCACTGGCAGAATTATGTAATCATTTTTGTATATATTTGGAATTTGCTCATCTGTGTACAGGTTGTTTTCCTCTGGTAGAGCACTGTTGTGGCCACAACTGTTTTATTTTCATCTTTGTAGTCCCAGTCTCTCACATAGTGCCTAGTGCATAACTGGCAGTTAATGAATGCTCATGGAATTGAATTGAGATTTGACATTCCTTAATTTCTATCATCAAGGTACCTAATTACTTTATACCTGATTGCTTTTTAACTTTTGATCTGATTGCTCCCTTCTATTTTAAGTAATTTTTTGGCTTTCCCATCTATGGTCTACTTCTACTTGAAATATTCAAACTCCTTGACTTTGCATCCATTTGGTGAGAACCAGTAATACCATAACATTCATGGAGTTTCAGGCATCTAGACTTTGATAATCATGAAAACCATGATATCTGTCATCTGCTTTTTGCCTGGATACAGCCAGATTCTCCTAGTCTAAAGGGAACAGTCCCTTTGTAAATATAGCATTGAAAACCAAAAGTAACCAACCTCACTTTATAGTTTTATTTTTCTGGGGGAGATTTCTAGAGTACTAAAAAATACTCTTTCTAGAGTTTATAGACTCTTGAGAGTGACCATTTTGAAAACATTTGTCTATGTGGGTCAAGTAATTAGGTCTGAATGGGAAGGAATGGTGAATTAGTGTTTAAGTTTTACCAAGGATTGTTCAGCAATACAGAACCAATGAAAAGGGTATAATAATAAAAAAAATAATAATAATTATTTTTTTGCTTAGGCAATTGGGGTTAAGTGACTTACCCAGGATCATACACCTAGGAAGAGTTAAGTGACTGAGACCATATTCAAACTCAGGTCCTCCTGACTTCAGGGCTGGTGCTCTATCCACTGTGCTACCTAGCTGCCCCTAAAAATTATTTTTAAAGCTAATCTATTGGATTTATGTTAAGGTGGAAAGGTACAGTGTGAGTGAGCTGCAGAACACGAGTATCAGAAATCCCTATGAGTCTTTGAATGTGGGGTTGATCTTTTTATTGAAAGCTGGCCCTGATCTGAAGATCTAATTGATCTATGAGTTCTTCTATAATGTGAGATTTATACAACTCTCTAACAAGATAGTTAATATCATTAACCTCGTTTTACAGCTTAGAAGACTTCAGTGATTTATCTAAAGTAACACAGCTGGTAAACATAGGATCATTGGATTAAAAATTAGAATTCACTTCAGAGATTATTCAGTCCAAGTTTCTTAACTTATAATGAGGAAATAAATATATAAAGAAAATCTAGGATTTGCCCAAAGTCATACAGTTAGCAAATGGCTAAACTTTGATTTGATGTCAGGTCTTTCAATGAAAATCCAATTGACTCAGTTTGTACCTTGTTTTGGTTTGCCTTAATACCTTTGGTTTTGAAGCTTCAATTTACTTTTCCTTCTTCTTTTCTTCCTAATCTCATTTCTCAGCTTTACCTTCTGATGGCAATAATAGCTCATGCTCTTCCATGAGAGTCAGCTTTGATTATAATTATGTGTTGTTTAACCCCTCATTTTCCACTGAGCAGATTTATGAAAATGATATTGAAAATGAAATTGACTTGGAATGGGCCTGTACTTTTCAGTTGAAAATCTTAGAGGAAATATATAAAAGGTTGATGAAATCAAAAATAATTATAATAGCAGTTGATCTTTATTTAATACCTTAAGGTTTCCACAGAACTTTATATATATTATTATTTCATATAACTTTGGGCACAGTGACCTGCCCTTATTCTGCAAATATAAAGGTATTTTGAAACTTAAAAGAGGCTAATTTTGTAAAAAGGAACGGAAACTTATTACATAGATATAATGAGACTAATTATATGAAAAATGGTATAAGCTATAAATACAAATAACTTTAAAACAGCCTTAGAAAAGTTCAGTTATTTATTCATTTACTAATCAATATTTTCTTTGTGCCTCTTATGTGCCTAGTACTGTGTTAGGAAAAGTATGGGGTGGTATGATACACATTGATATAAAATCTAATCCTTGATCTCAAGATTCAGGATTAAAACAAACATACAAACAAGTAAAAAAAAAACTGTGCTACAGTGGAATGAACTCGAGATTTTAGAATAAATTGATTCTGCTACTTTCTGGCTATGCACATTTGGGCGAGTTATGAAAACAGAAATTTATCTGGAAGGAATCCTAGGATGAATAAATAGATGAGAAAAAAACATTTAAGCATTTACTATGTGCCAAACAGCCTGCTAAATGTCAGGGACACAAATACAAAACCAAAAGTAGTTCTTGCCCTCAAGAATCTTCATTCAAAACAGGGAAAACAGCATATTATGGTGGGGGCAAAGAAGAGACACTCTTGCTTAGAAAGTTATGGGCTAATGAATGGAGTCATAGGGAAGCTGATTGACATAACCCATCCAGGAACAATGGCAGAATTGATTTGACCATGATTTGTGGTTCCAAAGCTGGAGGGTAGGGAATCAAGATCCTGAGTCCAATATTAGAAATAAGGACCAAGAACATTATAAGAAGTAAATAGGGCTGGTGCTTATTGATGGTTCATAAGATTGTAGCTCTAGAGCTAGAAGGGATCTTAGAGATTATCTATTCTAGACCTTTCATTTTATAGATGAAGAAAGTAAGATACACAGATTTAAAATTACTTGCTGACTTCAAATTGTAAGACAGCTGAAATTTGAATTCTTATTTGCTAACTGTAGAGCCAGTGCTTTTCCTATTTAGCACATTTTTATCTCTTAAAATCAAAGGGGTAGAATTTGTGAAAATGGGTAATGAAATGCATGTTCCAAATGAGATCAATTGCAAGATAGAGGGAGGAAAGATTTGTCCAAGGTCATACAGTATATGTAAAAATTGTGTTGAAAGTAAGGCCCTTTGATTGCAAATCATTGCAATATCTTTATCAATTTAAGACCTGGGTGAAAATCCTTAATGGCATAGTAGAAAAAGCAGCCCATGCCTGATTATTTCTCTGCTTTTGTAGAATATCTTGCAGAAATAGACAGTACCTCAGGCTGACACTTTAATCAATCAATTAATTAACCAGCTAAGAAGTATAGTATAGTCAGTTCTGTTATTATGAGACACAAATTGCTAAAAAAACCTCATGATGTAAAAAACTGAGCAATAAATAGGCTTAACAGAAAAATGGGGTTAAAAGAACAAAACTTGGAAACTTTAACAAGATCACATTTAAAAAAGAAACTAATAAAAATGGTAATGCAATTTTATACAAGGCCATGTATATTACCACTATTTATTGAAATACATATGTATTTCTTAGAAAATATTGTTAACAATAAGTCTAGTGGAGGTGAAGGGAATTCAACTGATCTATTTTAAACCCTAAAAGATGTTGTTAAAGTTCTGTGCTTAATATGCCAGCAAATCTGGAAAACTCAACGGTAATCACCTGATTAGAAAAGATCAATTTCTGTCCCAGTGCTAAAGAAGGACAATACCAAGAAATGTTTAAATTATCAAACAATTATATTCATTTCATATGTCAGCAAGATTATGCTTAAGATTCTTCAAGCCAGGCTTCAGCAGTTTGTGAACCAAGAATTACTGGAAGAGCAGGATAGTTTTCTTTTTTTTTATTAAAGCTTTTTATTTGCAAAACATATGTATGGATAATTTTTCAACATTGACCCTTACAAAACTTTCTGTTACAAATTTCCCCCCCCCCCAGTCCTCACCCCTCCCCTAGATGGCAGGAAGTCTACTACATGTTAATTATGTTAAAATACTTGACAAACGGAATATATGTATACATATTTTTACAGTTATCTTGCTGTGCAAGAAAAATCATATCTACAAGAAAAAAGTCTGAGAAGGGAAACATAATGCAAGCAAGCATCAATAGAGAGCATGAAAATGTTTCCTCTCTGAGTGTACATGGCCCTCCAAACTGAACAATTGGAACTGGTTTGAAACATTTCATTATTGAAGAGAACCATGTCTATCAGAACTGATCATCATATAATCTTATTGTTGCCTTGTATAATGATCTCCTAGTTCTGCTCATTTCACTCGCTCATACAAGTCTCTCCAGGCCTCTCTGAAATCATCAAGCAGGATAGTTTTCAAAGGGGCAGAGAAACTAGAGAGCAAATTGTCAACATTCACTAGATTATGTGGAAAGCAAAGGAATAAAAAAAATACTGCTTCATTGATTAGAGGAAAACCTTTGACACTGTGGATCACATGTGGCAAAACGTCAAAGAAACGAGAGGACCAGATCATTTTGTCTCCTGAGGAATCTGTATGTGGGCCAAAAAGCAACAGTTAGACCCAAATGTGGAACAATAAATTGGTTTAAGATTGGAAAATGAGTATGAAAGGACTGTATATTGTCCCCTTACTTCTTTAACTGTCAGGATTCCTATATTAAGAGCATCCCTCTCCTTTTATTCCTCTCTTTTTACCATTAGAAGATACCCTATTTTCCAGATCTAAGGCCCAGCAAACAAGCTGTACCTTGAATTTGACATAACGACAATCTTTTGTGCTCATCCTCTACATGAACTCTGTTGCATCAAAATCACAGAATTATTTCACAACAGCTCCAGGTGATCCTGAGCTTGGACAAATACCTGTAGGAACTATATTCCTGTTATGAAACCCTAATATCAATCAGACTTGTCAAATTGTTGCTATCACTCCCTCATTTTGTGATAGTTCCAGCTCACTGCCTTTTTCTTTGTCTAGTCACTACTATATGCATCAAAGCTCAGCCCTGCTGCTTTAGGTCTCTTTCTAGAGGAGATCCTAGCACACATGTGTAATTTCCCTCCTTCAATGGAGTAAAGAAGGATGTTTGCCTATAATATCTGTGAGCTGTTTGGTTTTATTTTATTTTTCAGATTTAACAATTGGTATATAACCTCCGTGAGCTATTTGGTATTTTCAGAGTTGATGGTATAATAACCTCTGTGAGTCTCTGATCATTTATTTTCAGAGTTTAACATAACTTATATGCAGAGCATATCATGTGAAATGCTAGGCTGGATCAATCAAAAACTTGAATCGAGATTTCTGGGAGAAATATCAATATTTTTTCACTTTGATGGCAGAAAATGATGAGGAATTAAGAAGCCTCTTTATAAGTGTGAATGAAGAGAGTGAAAAGCTTACTTGAAGCTTAACATTAAAAAAACCTCAATGCTAAGATTATATCAACTGATCCTATCACTTTCTGAAAAAGAGAGAGAAGAAATAGAAGCAATGTTAGATTTTATGTTCTTGGGTCCAAAGATCATTGCAGATGGTAACTGCAGCCATGAAATAAAAAAGATGCTTGCTCCTTAGAATGAAAGCTATGACAAATATGGACAGCATACTAAAAAGGAGAGACATCTTGTTGATAAAGTTTGACTTTTTGTGTATCAGTATGATGTTTTTGAATTGTGATTCTGGAGAAGACTTTTGTGGTCCCTTGGATATCAAGGAGTTCAAATTAGTCAAATTTTTTTAAAAAAGTAATTCAGGTGGTTTACTAAAAGGTCAAATACTGAAGCTGAAGTTTAAATATTTTGGTGACATAAAGGGAAGATGGGATTCATTGTACAAGATTGCGATATTGGGAAATATTGAAGGCAAAAGGAAAAGGGGATGGCAGATGATGAGATGGATAGTCACTATCATGGAAAAAATAAACTTGAATCCGGGCAGACTTTGGAAGATAATAGACTTTAGAAGGACCTAAAAGAAGCTTGTTTCATAGGGTCATGAAGAATTGGACATGACTGAAGAACAAAAATGTATTTTTAAACTATTTAACATGTATGAAACTGACCAAAACTAGAATTTTAAATTGGCTTGTTTGCTATTTCCTCTTTGAGAAATAAAAAAAAACATAGAAAATTATAGTACTTCACAATTGATAAATTATAACCTTTTGTCACCCACTTCCACAAGCAAACTTCGAGTCTTTTTCAAGGTAATGATTCATATTTAATGTCAGTAGAAGTTGGGTTTGAGGACTGCCTGACCAACATACTCCAACCTTCTACTCTACTGACACCTTCTGCCTTAGACACTGGGTCCTAAATCCTATATTTAGGAATTGCAACAGTTAAGGTGAAGGCTGGCCTTTTTACTATAGTGTCAAGTTCTTGGATGAAAGAGAAAATTAGCAAACTTAAAATTAGAGTTATGTTCAAATTGTTCCCTAATATATTGTTCACATTGGAAATAAACTTGAGTTTTCAAAACAAGCATTATAGCAGAATTATATCTATATATTTTTGTCACACCCAAGTCACCCAGCCAATAGTTCCATTAGAGTCTATTTAGTATTCACTAACTTTACTAAATAGTATAGTTTCCTCACTGTTCAATAAGATACTTACCTACAAGATTAAAGATTATTTCACATTTCTACCATCCCAAACTTGCTCTAGTTATCTCAGCACTGGTCCTATTTCATTAAGCTGGGAAGAATGGACTATTTCTGTTAAATATTATAATTATGAAATCTCTCTATGACTTTTCATGTTACACAGGTCTCTTCTACCTCATAAAAATCAATCTGAGAAGGGAAGTTAGAGTTTTTGGCCCCCCCCCAAAAAAAAGGTGCTATTTACATTTACTCTGAACCATCAGGGTCCAAATAATGTCCAGGTGGGACTTGGGGAGAAACTTATTGTCGACCAATTAATGAGTGTGTGCGTGAGCGCGCACGCTTGTGTGTGTGTGTGTGTGTGTGTGTGTGTGTGTGTGTGTGTGTGTATACTGTCATCGTATCATAAGAGTAAAGGTTCAGAGATTTAGAGATTTAGAGTTTTCCCCTTTTCAGGAAAATCCTTTTCTGCCACTAAAAAGTTGGAAGAAGTTTTCCCTGTTATTTTTAATTTTGTTGATTTTGATTTTATCTTTTTATTGGAAAAAATGGAAGCCTTTATGTGGGATATTAAAAAAGTAAAATCTAATAATTTGGCCATTGTTTTCATTTCCTTCCCTTTCTTTCTATAATTTGGAAACTTTGACCTAGACGACTTAAGAAGTGGTGCTGGGAAAAACAGGCTGTGTTTGGAGTCAGATAATGTAACTCTGCTATTTACTATTTTAAAAAAATAATAATAGCTTTTTATTTTTTGAAATACATGAAAAGATAATTTTCAACATCTAGTCTTGTAAAACCTTGTGTTCCAATTTTTTCTCCTTTCCTTCTTCCCTCCCCCTTACTTAGACAGCAAGTAATTTGATATAGACTAAATATGCAATTCTTCTAAACAGATTTCCACATTTATCATACTAAGAAAATTCAGATCAAATGGGAAAAATGATAAAGAAAAGCAAACAACAACAACAAAAAGAAGGGTAAAATATTACATTGTGGTCCATATTCAGTCTTCATAATTCTCTCTCACCATTTACTTTTAATATGACTTTAGACTTAAGCTTTCTAAATCTTAATTTCTTTACCTGCAAAATGAGGATTTGGGATAGATGATATTTAATTTCTCTTCTGATTATAAATATAATAATACTTTCCTCTAAGGAAATGGAAGATTTTCAGTTTTTCAAAAAGCAATATAAAGTTTGCTTTCCCCCAAAATTCCTCAGAGAAGGAGTTAGATAAAAGGTATCTATCATAAAAGAAAACCCTTCAGGAGCTATTTTGCTGTGACTCACTGAAGAACATGAGTTTTGATCCTTAGAAGAATCATTTAGATAAGAGAGAACTACTAAAATAGCTTGAGGGTCCTTTTTAAAGCTTCTGCTAAAAACCTTCCTTAGGACTCTTTGGACTTCTAGAGATCCCAATTCATCCTGTTCATTAGGAAAAATAGCTGCTAGGTCTGTCTGTGTCAGAGTTTTTTAAATGGGGGGAAGAGATAGAGGAAATTTCTGATCCTAATTCCAAAGCAGTGACTGAAATACTTTGTATCTGTTTAAATCTTCATCATTCATTCTCTTCTCAGTCCCTTCAATCTTTCTTCAGTCTCTTTCATTTTTACTGAAACCGTTCTTTCCAAAGTCATCAATGACCTGATTAATAGTTACTCAATAATAATCATTAATATTAAAAACAGAGTAATACACAGCTTGATATAATTAATAACCAGTCAGAGTCAATTTCTAAGTTGGAAACATACTGGCCTGGACGATTCTGGGCAAGAAATTGCCCACCAATTTGCATTGGTGAAGCTAGTAAGCAGCAGAGATAGGATTAAATCTGGATATTCTTGACTGCCAGTCTCTTATTCTGTCTACTACATTGCTATTGAACAGCTCCTCTTTCCTCCCTTGGCTTCTGTAGTCTGCTTCTTTGTTTCCTTTTTTTGACTCATATTTTTTCCTTTTATCCCCACATGGAATGTCCCTCCAAGGTTCCGTCCTTTCTATTGCCTTTATTTTATATTTACTTCCCCCTTCTCCCAACTGGAATGTAAATTTCTTGAGTGTAAGGACCATTTCTTTTTTGTCATACTCAGAGACAATATGATAGAGTCAATAGAGACTTTGGCTTAGAGTTAGGCAGAATCTCAGTTCACATCCTGCCTCTAACATATACTGGTGATATGTCCCTGTGCAAATCATTTGCTTTCTCAGTGCCCCTGGAAGTTCTAGTTAAGATTATAATTACAAAGTGGGTGTTCATCTGCATTAGATGATAGTAGGGATAATTATGGTTATAATAAATAATAATATATGTGTATATAAATAATATATATTAAAATAATGAAAAGAGATTACATAGAGACGATTTCCTTCAGGGACACTAAAGAAATCACTCATTTAGCCCCAAACAAAAAGCATCCCTAGAGCCAGACAAATACAAGCCTTCTGTTGTCCTACTCCTTTGTGTCTCATAAGTGTGACAGTCACAGAAAGCATGTGTCATCAAGTCCCATGTACCCACTTCAGATGATGGGTCAGCCTGCAATCTAAAGTCAGGGACATTTGGGCTTTTTCTTTTGGACTCTGAGAATGAAAGTTGAGAGAAGTCTGCCTGAGGAGTGAGATATGTATGACAAGCAGAACCTCAAAAAAGCTGCTGAATCTTGGTCTTGACCTTCTTCTTGGGCATTAATGGAGACAGGGAATAAGAAGTACAACTTGTTGGCAGTGAAGTGAGCATGATGTAATGATTCTAAATGGAGGTAAAAGAAGAAACTTTTCATCTTGCACAAGAAGAAAAGAGAAGCCTCAAAATAGAGACCATGGCTTGTGACTCAAACACTTTTCTATCCTTGGATTAAAGTGCTGGTTTCTTTGATTCTCACTCAGATCTTCCTTAGCCAAGAGTAAGCATTGGAGACTGAAGCAGTCTTCCTTCCTCAGAGAGCTCAGGAGTACCTCAGAAGTAGGAGCCACTTGGTCTCATTCCATTCCATAACATGTATCTGTGTGAGGCACAATTCCACCTCTGTTCCTCAGTTTCCTGTCCTATGAATGAAGTTTAATTTATTTTTTAGGTAACTGACCTGAAATTCAAAGATCTGGAGATGAGCTGGCCCTTTGAAAATGCATCATCCTGGAATTAGTTCAAGCTGATGTGATGCCCGGCAGTGTGTGGAAATAATTTGTTCATTTTGGTTTGTATTGTTCTAGAACCTTGTCAAGTCTTTTTTTTTTTTTTTTTCAGTTTTTACAGGGACCTAAAGCAGCTTTGTAGAGAATTTAACTATAGTTCATAACAGAAAGACAATGAAAAAATCCACATTCTTTCTCATTGGTGCATAATCCTTTGCTTCTCATCTTGGCTAACAAGCAGTTGTTTCTAAGGTTGCCACTAAATGCTATGACTTCAAAAAAATGAAATGAAAGATTCTTTAGAATCAGATATATTTTTATGGACAATTGTTGCTCACAGGATCGGTCAACTTCTACAAATTTGTCTAGTAGAAATCTCATGAGAGCATATTAGACAGTATTTCCTGAGATGGAAGGCTATCCTTTCTTACTATCAAAAAAGAGATTTTGATAAGTTATCTCATAGACTAGCAGGTGAATTCATTCTTGCTCTTAAGAAAGAGTTATAAGTTATTTAACAGTCATTTTCTATTCCATTCTTGTGGTTTTAGCAGATTACTCCTCTCAAGGGATTGATATCCATTTCTCATTCCTCAAGGGATAGGGGAGTGAGCTCTATATTTAAATAGAGCCACAGAGCAGCATCTGGGATATTTTTTATTCTTGCTCAGTGCCCCATTTCAGTGTAACTTGTACTCAGGATACAGAGGACTACAAATGTCCAATCACTTCACATTTAGTTAGGTTTGTGTAGGTCTGTAGATAATACACATAGACTACATGTGCCTTCTATCCACTTTTTAATTCAATTATGTCTAGAAGATTATTTATTCATCATTTACTGCATTGTAGGAATTTCAGTGGATATACAGGGTGTAGTTTTCAAAAGGAAATGCTGAGTATCAAACAAATATTTCAGTCTGAGCACCTTCACCTTACAGGTAATAAGGAGTCAGTGGAGTTTACTGAGCAGGGAATGACATGGTCAGATCTCAGTTTTAGGAAAATCACTTTGGTAGCCCAAAAACAGATGGAGTAGCATGGAGAAAGATTTGAAGTAGAGAGATATTTATTAGGGGGTATTTCAATAATCCAGGTGAGAAGTGATGGTAGTCTGGACTGTGTTGGTGACTATTGGTCAACGCTGCCACATGCTGGAGGGAGGTTTAGAGGAATAAGAATTGAAAAAAGGCCACCCGATTTGGAAATTAAGAGATCATTGTAAATCATCATCACTTAAATCACCCTCCAATTAACCCTTCTCCCCTACAAAAATATATAATAAGATATAGTCTATTTAAAATAGACAACATAAAATACCTGGGAATACACATGCCAAGACAAAACCAAGAACTACATAAACATAATTATGAAACACTTTTTATATAAATAAAACCAAATTTAAATAATTGGAGAAATATTAATTGTTCATGGGTGGGCATGACCACTATTAAAAATAAACTCCACTACAATTCTACTTAACAAATTGACTTATTCAATATTATCCCAATTAAATTAACAAAAGTATTTTATTGAACTAGAAAAATAATAATTAAATTCAAGTTGGAAAAAAATATCAAGAATATAAAAGGAATTGATGAAAAAAATGTAAAAGAAAGAGATTTAGCAATAGAAGATATTAAACTATATTATAAGGTAATAATCATCAAAACATTTGATATTGGCTAGGAAATAGAAAGGTGGATCTGTAGAACAAAGTAGACATATAATACATAATACTAACTAATTGTAGTAACCTTGTGTTCAACAAATGCAGGCATTTAAGGTTTTGGGATAAGAATTCACTATTTGGTAAAAATTGTGAAAACTGGAAAGCTGTCTGGCAAAAACTAGACATAGACTAAAATCTTATACCATTTCTCAAGTTAAGATTAAAATGGATAATTTACCTAGATATAAAGGGAGATATCATAAGTAAATTAATATAACATATTACCTGTCAGACTTATGGAAAGAAGAATGTATGAACAAATAAGAGCATTGTGGAATGTAAAATGGATAAATTTGATTACATTAAATTAAAATGAGGTTTTGTATAAATAAAACCAATATAACTTAGATTGGAAGGAAAGCAGAAAATTGGGGGAAAACTTTTTTTATAGACAGTTTCTTAGATAAAGGTTTTGTATCCTAAATATGTAGAGAACTTTGTCAGATTTTTAAGAACATAAGTTTCCCTAACTGGTAAATGGCCAAAAGATATGAATAGAGAGTTTTAGGATGAAGAAATCAAAATCATATGAAAAAAACCTCAATTATTATTGATTAGAAAAATATGAATTAAAACAACTGAGATATAATTTCAGTACCTATTAGATTGGCTAAAATAATAGAAGGGCAAAATAATGAATGTTGGAGAGCATGAGGAAAATTAGGATACTAATACACTGTAGAATTGTGAACTGATCTAACCAATTTGGAGAACAATCTGAAATTATGCCCAAAGAATTATAGAACTGTGTATGCCCTTTGACTCAGTAATGCCACTATTAGGTCTATTTCTCAGGGTTATCAGTGGAAAAAAGAATGTATATATTTTAAAATATTTATAACATCTCTCTTTATGGTGGCAAAGAATTAGAAATTGAGGGGATGCCCATCAATTCGAGGATGGCTGAACAAGTTGTGGTATAGGATTGTGATGGAATAATATTGTGCTGAAAAAATTAATAGGTTAATTTTAGCAAAAATCTTGCATGAGATAAGAATAAAACGAGTAGAACCAAGAGATTACTATGCACAGTAACAGCAATGTTGTTTGAAGTATAGTTGGGAACAACTAAGCTATTCTGAGTATCATAAATATTTAAATCAACTACAAAGGACTTATGAAGAAAGATACTATTCATTTCCAGGAAAAGAACTGATAAATATAAATATCACAATATAATTTTATACATATGTATGTATATATATTATTTATATATAATATCTGTCTCAAATTGTAATCTTCTCTAATGTGAAAAGGGGAGGGATGTAATAAAAATAAAAACAATTAAGCAGATTCAGTTGAGTGAGTTCAAATACCAGATTTCAAGTGGTGGAGAAATTAGTGGGGGGAGAAGTGGAGGCTCTTAGTGTAGACAGTTTTTGTTTTAAATTTTTTAAAGTAGTTTGGCTGATAGAGGAGAGATATATTGGAGGGTAGCTTAAGGGTATATTTTTTAAGAATGGGAGAAATGCATGTGTATTTTCAGGAAGTGGTGAATGAATATAAGTGATTGAAAGTAAGAGGGAGATAGAAGATTATAAAAGATTGGATGGTAGAGGGGCAGCTAGGTGGCACAGTGGATAGAGCACCAGCCCTGAAGTCAGAAGGACCTGAGTTCAAATCTGGTCTCAGACACTTAACTGTCCTAGCTGTGTGACCATGGGCAAGTCACTTAACCTCAATTGCCTCAGCCAAAAAAAAAAAAATTGGATG
The DNA here is from genome assembly GCA_023553655.1 of Myrmecobius fasciatus. NCBI lineage: Eukaryota > Metazoa > Chordata > Mammalia > Dasyuromorphia > Myrmecobiidae > Myrmecobius > Myrmecobius fasciatus. The sequence continues at coordinate 102,367 of JAJPUD010007085.1, forward strand.
GTTGTAGAAGCCTCCTGGAGAAGATGCAGTCAAGAGTATAAGTAGAGGCTTTGGTGAGAATGACCATTAGTCATTCTTCATTAGTGAAAAAGAGTAAGTATGTTAGAGAATCTAATCTATAATCCCAGCTGATGATAGGCAATTTGATTAAAGTGAGAGAGCATGCTGATGAATGTCCTACTCTCACAATACATAGTAGTAATAGTATAATAAGTTTCTAAATTGTAACTCTGGACATCTATCCATTTGGAGTTTAAAACTACTCTAATTCTATGAATCGCCACTTACCTGAAATCTATTAGATGAGGCAGAATTTAGATGTAATCTCATATTTTACTGAGAACAAGAATAATTTAATTGAATATGAAGTATTGTGACATCAAGAGAACATTAAATGATAAATTGCATAAATTTCAGCAAATGCAATCACCCCCAATAATCTTTCCTCATGCTTCTGATTCCTAGCCCTTAAGGATACAAAGTTAAGACTCCTGGGTTTCTGTTAAAGTGACTGTATTGGAGCCATTTTCACTCTATGGGGCCATGGGCAGGTATGATAGGACTGACCACAGATGACCATTAAAAGCTTTGCATCTTACTGGTTGGACTAGCAGTGCCTCTTGCACAATAATGGTGACTCTCCACCTTGACTCCCTGCCCTATCACTTGTCCTCTCCCTCAGAGTTGTACACCACAGTATTCTACCTAAAATTCTGTGATCTCAAAAACTGTGTGGTCCTTTTGGGACCTTGGGTCTGATATAAGCAGGAATGAAAGAAACCTCATTGATCTGCCAATGACTTGTTTCATTAGCATATGGGCAATAACAAGAAAATACAATTAACCACTACACATCTTTTCCCTACTTTCATCTCTTTCCTTTTTTGCATCTTACCCTTGGCATCCCTTTTCCAATTTTCTCTTGAATGAGAATGTCAACTGGTCAGTCTTAAAATGAATGGGCTCTGAAGCTATGACAGAAATGTCCATTAATGAGGGCTACTGGAAAACAAAGATCAGAGAAATTTGGGCATTTCTATTCAGACATGTTCCTATGGGTATTGGGGAACTGTACTAAAATGCCTAGTTAAATTCTGTCTTGGATAGCATATTTAAAAAGCAAGTTTCTCTTTAGTCTCCATATTAGAGGGCATGTAAAGGACCTGGAGCATATAGTGTAAATGAAAAACCACCAATTCTTTTTTCTTTTCTTTTTTTTGCAGGTCCTTCTGACTTCAGGGCCAGTGCTCTATCCACTGTGCCATCTAGCTGTGCTCCCTAATTCTTTTACATAGTTATGTTTAATATTAGTTTATCTTTATTGAGTTATTTGGTCTCACTCTACAGTTAAGCTAGTTTTACACTGGTATAGGACTCTCAAAAATCTGTCTGAGAACATATGAAGAAATTTCTTATATAATCATCTACACCTGAATCAAACTCTTGTAACCGGCATGTATAGAATCATGAAGAAAGATTGTGTACTATAGGAAGGAAGCACTTATTAAGTACCTACTGTGTGCTAACAAATATTATTTCTTATAACATCCTTGGGAGATGGGTGCTATTATTATACTTTATAATTGAGGAAAAAGAAGTAAGTTAAGTGACTTGTTTAGCTAAGTGAGTCACAGCTAGTGAGTGCATATCTGAATCTCGATTGGAATTTAAATCTTTTTAATTCCAGGCTCATCATTCTATCAAGGTAGCTTCCAAATATCTCAAACTCATGCTGACAGCTGTTTTGTGCTGCTTCCCTATAGAACCCTTCCTATTTCCCCCCCCCCTTCCTTATTAGGTGGCTCTGAACTCTGTGAAGACACTATTTAATCCTATTCCCAAGCCTTAATAAGTAGCAGGACAAATCAATAAATGGCATAAAATTACATGATATAGGATATTTATATTTGAGACAAGTGTCATAAGTTATTTTTTGTCTTAGCAGAGTTTAAAGGAAAGAGACATTAATGAGGAATGAAATAGTCATAAAAGTTTTCAAAGAAGATGTAGAGCTCAAACTGGATTTTGAAGCCAGAATATGGTAGGATGAGGAGAGGTAATTTTCAAAAGTATTCTTAGGTTTTCACACAAATCTCAGGAATGGTTCTTTTCCACCCACATTTCAGTGCTAATTGCTGGTCTCTAATTTAAGCATCATGATTATGCCTCTTGATATTTACCCACAGTAGTCACAGGGATATGTACTCTAATGATACATCCAAGGTTAGTCACCCTGAATGATTTGCATCTATTATCAGCCACATTTTCCTTCTTAATAGATTTACAAGAACTCATTTTTGCAATTTGTTGCCTAGGAGGAGCGGCAGGAGCATCATTAAATCATTTCTGATGAGCCATTGCTTATGATAATGTGATCTTGGGCTATAGTAAAAGAGGGAGGAAGATATTCTTGTTGCTATATGCTCTGGACAGACCATGCTTGAAGGATCATGTTTCTTTTTGTTCCCTCTAGTTAAGAAAGTACACTGATAAATGTGTAGATTATCATAGGAGAGCAATCAGAATGAAAAAGAAATTACAAAATTTGTCATGCAACAATAATAGCTTCCATTTATATAGTATCATTCCCAATCTGAGGTAGGTAGGATAGTGAAAGAACCTACTTTTATACCAAAGTTAAATTCTTCAAGGGTTCCCTTCATTCTATCTATTCCTCTCCTGTCTGGGACTCTGCCTGCTGTCTCTGTCTATCTCTTTTTCTCTTTCTGTCTCTGCCTCTGTCTCTCTGTCCCTGTCTCTGAATCTCTCTGTCTCTATTTCTGTCTTTGTCTCTGTCTGTCTCTCTTCTCTTTCTCTTTTTCTGTCTCTCTCTGTCTTTGTCTTTCTTTTTCTCTCTTCCTAGCTCCTTCCCCTCATTGTCACCAGATCTTTCCTGATCTCAAAAATCTTCCTCTTCCTCTGTGATCTACCCAAATTATCATTTTACAGTTATCTTGCCCTTCATTGTGAAAATAAAAAAAATAAAAATTTACATTCACTGTTTCCACTACCTCACTACCCTAATTCTTTTCTCTGATGCTTCTGTCCCACCACTACTCAGACTGCTCTCTGAAATGCCATATTCAATATCATTTTAATTCTTTATTTGATGCTGATGACCATCCTGTTTATGAACAGTCTCTTTTTCCAGATTTCCATATCTTTAGCCTCTCCTGATCCTATTCCCAAATTTTGTCTTGATCTCTTTAAATAGTTCACCTTCCTCTTCCTGATGCTTAAGGGAGGATGATATTTCTTTGCCCTCTTTCTATCCTGCATCATATCATAACAATCTCTTTACCCTCTCCATTTCCTTCCATAGGCTATTTGTCCTCTATCTCTAGAATGGGTTTTTTTTCATCATCTCCATATCCCTAATTCAGGGGCAGCTAAATGGTAAAGTCGACTGGTTATGGAATCAGGACTACTCACCTTCCTGAGTTCAAATCTGGCCTCAGACACTTATTAGATGTGTGACTCTGGTTAAGTCATTGAATCTGGTTTGCCTCAGTTTCCTTATAAGTAAAATGAGTTGGAGAAGGAAATGCAAATCTTTTAAGTACTGTATATAACACTGACTACTGTGACCTCTGTGGCTTAGAATGAAATTTTCTCCCTACTCTGAATATTTTCCTTGATCATCCTTATCTATATAATGCTTTCCTTCCTCATTTTGACTGGGGTTAGCACAATGCCTGGCACATGGTACATACTTAATAAATGTTTATTGACTGAATGACTAGCACAGTGTTTGGACTCTTCATTTGCTATTCCACACTCCTGGCACATGATCAGTCTACTTATACTTCTTTCATGACATCTTTTGTGCTACTTTATTTGCACAAATATTTGCCAGTAACATGAAGGATCTTTCTTAGACACGTCATTGTTGGTAGGAAGTAGTTTTTCTATCGATTGCTCTAGAATCATCCATGCTTTTGATATTTTTGGAAGCTGCAATTTTCCAGATTAATTTCTAAAAAAATCAGGACAATAATGTTAAAACAGTTACTAATTGTGGATGAGAATAGTTTGATATTGTTGAAAGTGCTACATAATTTCCCAAATGCTGTTCAACTCTTTCTCTTTTTATTCAATCTTAGAACTAATTCATCTCTCATTTTCAGTTTCTGCCCCAAGACATATGTGCTGATCATATAATTCAGTGGGTTGCTTAATTAACCTTATGTTGTAGCATAGAGACTAAGCATTTTCATCCATTTGGTTTTTCTTATATAGATATCTTTTAAATGAATCTCCTAGAGGAATCCCCAGCAAAATTTTGGGGCTTGATGTAGCAACACAATGTTATTTCCAAATAGGGACATCTCTCTCTTCCTTAAACCTCTTCACTTATGATTCTCCAAGCCTAGAATTCTCTGTCTTCTAGGACTTAATTCAGCTACCACCTTCTGTCCAAAGCTTTTTCTGATTGCTTCAGTTTATAGCTCCCTCTACCATCTTCTGATATTACTTTGAATTTATTTTTAATATGTTTGTACTTATTTTTTTCCACCAGTAGAATGAAGACTATTTAATTTTTGTGTTATTCTTAGCAGCAGGCATAGTATCTGGCTTGCTGACAAATTCAGTTGAATATCTGGAGAATATTAACATACTGAGTGAATTCCTTCAGAAATTTCTTTTTCATTTGAACTTTTTGTGGGACATTTGAGAAAGACTGCATGGTGTAATGGACAAAACACTATTTTTGGATTTAGGAAGACTGAGGACCAAATCCAACTTCAAATGTTTTCTTACTTTGTGATCTTGGGTAATTTATTTAAACTTCCTGAGTTTTGCTATTTCAAAAGTGCATATTTTTTGTGAAGCCATTAAATGATGAAAAAGATATTCTCATTGAGGAAAAAAACCCTCCTTACCAATTCATAATTCACTTTCAGATTGGCTAAGATGACAGGAAAAGACACTGATAAATGTTGGAGGAGATGTGGGAAAACTGGGATGCTAATATATTGCTGGTGGGATTGTGAACTGATCCAACATTCTGGAGAGCAATTTGGAGCTATGCTCAAAGGGCTATAAAACTGTGCATACCCTTAAATTCAGCAGTGCCTCTACTGGGTCTGTATCCCAAAGAGATCATAAAAAAGGGAAAAGAACTCATATGTGCAAAAATGTTTGTAGCAGCCCTTTTTTGCAGTGTCAAGGAATTGGAAACTGAGTGGATGCCCATCAGTTGGAGAATGGCTGAATAAGTTATGGTATATGAATAAAATGGAATATTTTTGTTCTATAAGAAATGATCAGCAGGATAATTTTAGAGAGCCCTGGAAAGACTTACATGAAGCGATACTGTGTGAAGTAAGCAGAACAAAGAGCACATTGTACATAGCAACAAGAAGATTATATGATGATCAGTTCTGATGAATGTGGCTCTTTTCAACAATGAGATGATTCAGACCATTTTCAATGGTCTTGTGATGAAGAAAGCCATCTGCAGCCAGAGAGAAGACCAGGAACTGAATGTGGACCACAACATAGTATTTTCACCTTTTTGTTGTTATTTATTTGCATTTGGTTTTCTTTCTCAGGCCAGTTCCAATGGTCTTGTGATGCAGAGAATCATCTGCATTGAGAAAGAGGATTGTGGGGATGGAGTGTAGATCACAGTATAGTTTTTCATTGTTCTTATTGTTGTTTGATTATTTGTCTTTTTTCTTTCTTATTTTTCTCTTTTTGATCTTATTTTTCTTTTGCAACATGACAAATGTGGAAATATGTTTAGAAGAATTGTACATGTTTAACCTATATTGGATTACTTGCTATCTAGGGGAGGGTGGAAGTGGAGGAGAGAGGAAGAAAAAATTTGGAGCTCAAAGTTTTGCAAGAGTTAATGTTGAAAACTATATTTGCATGCATTTTGAAAAATAAAAAGCTATTATTATAAAAGAACATATATGCAAAATTTAAGAAAAAATTAAAAAGAGATAAATGTTCCTGATCATCAGTTTCTCCATTAAGTTTCTTATACCTTCCTCTGGGTTGTTATGGATTAAGGTCTTGTGAAGGATACAGCACAATAGAAATGTGATCTAATATTATCTCTGGTTATTAATATCAAGTTTAAGACATAAAACAGAGAGATTAAGGCTCAAGAGAGATGTTTACCATTATGGAGGATAATAGGCATCAGAATGACAGATTAAATCTGAAAGGAAATTTAGAGATCATATCATTCTCCTCTCCTCAGTATTTTATAGCTGAGGAATGGAGAAGGCAAGTGGCTTGCCCAGGATCACACAGCTAGTGCAATGCAGGGCTAATTCTCCAAACCAGGAGCAGAGTTTTTCCCATTACACTTCCCTATAGTGCGAGTTATGGTTTAAATATGGAGACAGGCCATCACTTCAGCAAAGATTAGGCCGGTACAATGATACTATTTTCGTCATAAGGAGGAACAGATCTCAGTATTTGGCCAGAATCCTTATAAGACCATAGAACAGTCTGTGAGAAGCTAATTAGCTCTGGTTCATTGGGGAGGAAATGATGGCTTCTTCCTCTTAGATCTTTCATTGGTGGCAGGATGGTAATTGATAGACTTCTGAATGAGGATCTATCGCAGGTAATTTTGCATGTGCGTCAAACTTCCCTGATTGCTTGGAATTCATGTGGGTATTATAAAACCTCTTACAGAAATGAGGAGCAATTGAAGTCCCATGAAAGAGCCTATAAAGAAATATTCCAGGTCAGAAAGGAAGCAGCAGTAATAGCTGTATTTAACAGAATATAATGAAGTTCTCTCAGAGGGAGGTCTGAGACTCACTGAAAAGTAAGTGTCATTTCCCTTCCCATTTGGGAGATTCTACAAGTCATAAGTAGTAGCCTTTGGGGAGAACAAAACCTGAAGGTTAACATACAAGGACCCTGGAAACTGATTTGTAAGGAAATAGCTTGAGTGGGAAAGGAAACTGGCATTCACAGCTGAGAAAGGTTATATTCATGGAGTTCCCTGTTCTCTTATCTGCCTTCATATTAGAGTTGGTGGCTTCTCACTATTAAAAAGAAACAAGGTATGGTGAAATTTGGAGACACAGAACTGCTATGAATGTGCTAGAGCTAACTCAAACTGGCTTACAAAATGCCAAACAGTCTTAGATTTTGGCTGAAGACTTGAAGTGAGGGAATAATGAGTGAAACAAAGATAGAATCATAGTTATGATAAGAATTAAAAATGGAAGAGATTTTAATGAGCAACTATTTCATTTTTCAGATAAGGCAATTAAGGTCCAGAATATGTAGACATTCAAGAATAAGTAGTGTAGCTGAGTCCTGAACCCTTGACTTGTGACTTCAAACCAATGAATATGCTTTCCATCACTAGTGTCCTGATCATTTTTCCCAACTTTCCTGTCATGTTGTGTCTTGTATGGAGGCAGGCTTGGAATCAGGAAGACTCAAATTCCTGAAGTCAAATCTGTCCTCAGACACTTATTAGCTGTGTGACCCTGGATGAGATACTGAACCTTGGGTGCCTCAGTTTCCTCTTCTGTAAAATGAGATGGATAAGGAAATAGTAAATCACTCTAGCATCTTGCCAAGAAAACTCTCAAATGGGATGGCAAAGAATCAGACATGACTGAAAAGATTCAACAGTCACAAAAAAGGCTTTTTTGGGAATCAGGTTTATTTGGTTGGGTGTGCAGCTGCTGCCCAGAATTGCTTGCATTTGTTCAGAGATGGAGCAATGGAATCCAAAAAAAACAAGATATCCCACTCCTTTTCCCCCTTCCTCCGTCCTAGCATTGTTCTACAGCACTTTATGGTTGCTATTTTTTATTTAGTAGAATCATAGATGCTGAAGATAGAAGATAGAAGACTTTTCCAGAGTCACACAATTAGTAAATGTTGGAGACTGGTTTTGAACTCAGAAAGATGAGTCTTCTCAAAGTGGTATTATTGTGAAAGGACATTGTCATTAACAAAATTATTGCTATTATGGATGTCTGTGAAAAGTATCAGAGGAGAGGATCAAAGAAAGTGTTAGGAAAAGGAGGGACCTCTTCTAAATGGGGGATTAAGAGAAGGCTTCATTGAAGAGGTGACATTTAAATTGGGTCTTCAAGACTGCTCAGGTTTTGGTAGTGGGGATTACATGGCTCAGGAGTGATATAAACAAGGTTATAGAGGTACAAAAGTATATAGAGTTCCTAAAGGAAAAGAAAAAGGGTTGGAAAAGAAGGTGGAATCCAGAATGAAAACTATTCTTTCCACTATACAAAGTTGTGTGACAAGTACACCAGCTAGAATACAATATCTTGCATTTATATTGTACTTTTATGTATTTCAGATACGTATTGTCACATTTAGCTGCATTAAGTTTTGGTGGGCTATCGGGGTAAGATGAGCCATTCATCTTTCTCACTGGTTGTTCAAACTGGAAGGATTCTTAGCACACTCTCTCTCTTCCTGTCTCTGTAGGTCTGTTGCTGTTTCTGTCTTTTGCTTCTCACTCTCTGTCTCTATTTCTGTCTCTTTCTCTGTTTCTGTCTCTTGCTTCTCACTCTTACTCTTTGTCACTCTGTCTGTTTTTCTATTTCTCCCTTCTGTCTCTCGGTCTCCCTCCCTCTTCCTCCTCCTCCTTTTCCTCTTCTTCCTCATTCTTCTTCCCTCCCTCCCTTCTCTTCTTTGTCTCTGTTTCTCTCTGTCTCTTTCTGTCTCCCTCTATCCCTGTCTCTGTCCTTCTGTGTCAGTCTCCCTCTGTCTCTCTGTGTCTTCCTCCCTCCCTTGCCCTCTTTTTTTCTCTCTCCCTCCCTCTCTCTCCATCTGTCCCTCCCTCCTTCCTTCCCCTCCCCCACTCTGTCTCCTCATAAGGAAATTGGACCTGGAGAGGCTAAGCAACTTGGCCATAGTCACACAGCTACTAAGTAGTTGATCCAATTCTCTTGTTCTTGGATCTCACTGCTTCAAATAAGTAGTGTTTAATGAAATATTTTGCCTGAATTTAGCAGTCCTCTGTCTTGTTAGCTTAGTCTTTTAGGGGGAATGTCATACTTATCTTGACTTGTCTTTGACTTAACAAAGCCATTTTTTTAAAAAGTTGACTTTCACATTATTAGAGAGTTTCTTTTATAAGAGCATACACTTCACACCTCTAGGATCCCATACCCTCAAAAGTATCTAAAAGAAAGTAACTCAGAAATCCAACTTGCTGAAGAGGTTTAGCACTTTCTACACTCCATAATTAAATGAGGCTGATTGTAGACTTTGGAGTGGGAGGCCTACTTAAGATCCCTAAAGAGAAATCCTATTAGTTACACCATATTTACTGGGTGTGAAATTGTTTTTTAATCCTCTGCTGTTAAAAATGAGCACATTCTTACTTGCAGTTCAAGCTTCTCCATCCCCTCCTTTATTTCCTTCAAAAAGTTTGCCATACAGCAAAACCCCTCAGGCAGACAGAGTACGGTTCTTTAACTTTCACACCAGTTGTGGTCATGCACAGATGAAAGTCCCCTTCCAGACCATGGCAGAATTTATTTCCCATTCAAAGTTGACTGCCTGACAGGCATTAGTCATAAAGAATGCTGGAAGTCATGGACCACTGGGCATCCTGCTGGGTCTCCTCAGAAGTCAGAAGAATAAGAGCACATCACACTTTGAAAATCCCAGTCTTGTGTACATTATCTTATTGGATATTCACAACAATTGAGTGTTTAATAATGCAAGAGTTATCTTTGTTTTGCAGAGTGGGAAACTGAGATTCAGAGAAAAGTGACTAGCTGTGTAGCTCATAAGTATCAGGGTGGGATCCAAACCTTCATCTTCTATTGCTAAGTCTAAGATCCTTCACTTAAGCCATGCATAGGAAGTTACATGGACTGTGAATCTGGATTTATTGTATGCTTATTGTATCCCAGATACAAGATTATCTAAGCTAGTTAAAATAAACTACAAGGGATCAGTGATTCCCTTCTCTTTAAATTCAATTCATCATGGGATGAAAATTAAAGTTATCCAAACATTTGGATACTCACCAACAAAAATCATCTAAGAACACTTATAAGTATTCTAGGATAATGGAGAGAAAAGGCAGATAGCTTAGTGGTTGGTATAAAATAAAGCTGCATTTTGAATTTACATAATACCACATCCAGCAGTGTGCTGCAGCCAGCTCCAATTGGCTACTTTGAGAGAGATCTGAATGTTAAATTTTATATTTTATACCATAATATTACATAGTATAAATTTATACACCAAAAATTGGCAATCATCTCAAATCTAGCCTTGTCTAACCTTAAGAAATCAATGGAAAACATTAATAGCAGGGATCAAATTTTAAAGTGTGCATTGTTTACTCTTTTTTTTTTTTGGATACCCAATTGTTAAATATTTACCAGCATACCACTGGGTACATATCCCCTTTAAATGTGATTTTTTTTCATATAGTGAAAGTTAGTTCATCCTACAATATCAACTTAGTATAATGGAAAGTGTTAGAGTTAGAGCTGGGGGATCTGGGCTTGAATATTGACTTTATTGCTAATTACCCATATGATCAAATTATTTACCATCTAGCCTCTTTGGGCTTTCCTTGTCTGCAAAATGAGAGCCTAGATAAAACCTTTTATTTCTAAATCTGATTCTTAACAACAATCCCATGAAATTCCATAGACAATACCTTTTCAGATCCTTTTGCCCTCTTGTCTCCTCTTTCTATATGCACACAGATATGAATGGGATAGCATACTTAGACTGTTGTAGCATATCAAAAGCTAATAATCTAGACACCCCTCTCTGAATGGTGATCTCTCAACCTTTCAATATTGTTGTCAGTGACATAATTTTAAAGGACACATTCCTATGTTATATAAGAAATTATTTCCTTTCAGGAAATCCTGGAATGCTTAATCACTAATTAATTAATTGAGCGACAATTCAATAAATTAATTCAGCAGACATTTATTAATTGACTACAGCCCTTTCTCATTTACTGATGTCATGGTCCTCTTCAAGAATGAAGAACAAACCACAACAATTGTGTAAAGAACACCATTCCCCAAATTAGAGAAGATATAAAGCTTTAGTAGATTTTAAACTGGAAGTGACCTTCAATGTCAAGTTTAACTCTTTAATTTTACAAATAAGTTAAATAGAAATAAAGTGACCACAGTCAAATCACAGAGTTGGGATTTAACTTCCAATCCTTAAACTCCACATCAAATGCATATTTTACTATATATAAAATATTCTCATCTAATGGAGTTTAAAGTTAATAAGAAGAAAAGAGACACTGATAAGTATATCTTTTTAAAATTTTTTTTATTAAAACTTTTTATTTGCAAAACATATGTAAGGGCAATTCCGCAACATTAATCCTTATAAAGCTTTCTGTTACAAATTTTTCCCCCTTAGTTCTCACCCCTCCCCTAGATGGCAGGAAATCCACTACATGTTAATTATGTTCAAATACTTGACAAATCGAATGTAGGTATACATATTTCCACACTTGATAAGTACATCTTAATGGATGCATGATTTCATATATGTGGGTGCTTTCTGCAAGTTCAAATTACAACCTGTTCATATCTTCTTCTCTTTTGTGACCATTATGATTTCATCAATTAATCAAGAAATATTTATCATAATATGCCAGACACTATCCTAGATATGGGGGTTGCAAAACTACCAAAATAAGGGAAAGAAAAAAAAGAAATGCTCCCTACCTTCTCATATCCTTCTTGTCCTATTGCTCTCCCATAGAAAAGCTGGTCAACATACTATAAGCCTTCTAGGACCCAAATCTTTGTATATTTTGTTGGTTCTAGTGAACAGCCATGTTTTCTATAGGCTATTTTTTGCTCTTGATATTGACTTACCTCCTTTTCTGATTACATATTTCCTGGATGATGTCCCTGTTCCTCACTCTACCTCTAATATATAGGTTATTGTTATAAATATAATGCCACTGACTTTTTTTCCCAGTGTGCTTCTTTCCAGTATTCTTTGGACTTTTCACAACATTGATTCTTTTAGTTTGTTGTATTCTAAGATACATTCTCATTCAGCATTTTTAAGTAAATACTAGTGTGTAAAAGATGGATTGTTGTGTTGGGGAGAGGCTTGGGACTGTTCAAAACAATACACAGTTTCTTTTTTTTCCTTTTTTTATAAATCTTTTTATTTACAAAACATATGAGTGATTTTTCTACATTGACCTTTGCAAAAACTTTTTTTCCCAAGCTTTTCCCCTCCTTCCCCCCAACCCCCACTCCCTACCCCTAGATGACAGGTAATCTAATACATGATAAAAAGGATAAATTATATGACAAACACAATACATGTATACATATCTATACAGTTATCTTACTGCACAAGAAACATCAAATCTAGAAAGAGAAGAAGAAAAAACAACCTAAGAAGGAAAACAAAATGCATGGAAATATTCACAGAAAGTGTTAAAATGCTGTGTTGTGGTTCACACTCAGTTCCCACAGACCTCTCTCTGGATGTATATGACTATCTTCATCGCTGAACAATAGGAACTGGTTTGAATCACATCATTGTTGAAGAGAACCACTTCCATCAGAATTGATCATCCTATAGTCTTGTTGCTGTGCATAATGTTCTCCTGGTTCTGCTGATTTCACTCAGCATCAGTTCATGTAAGTCTCTCCAGGACTCTCTAAAATCATCCTGCTGGTTGTTTCTTACAGAACAATAATATCCGATAACATTCATATACCATAATTTATTCAGCCATTCTCCAATTGAT
>JAJPUD010007086.1:0-10165 GCA_023553655.1 Myrmecobius fasciatus
AGGTGATTTAAAATCAAAAAGTCCCTCAAAATGTTATTTAATCTACCCTTCTACTTCCACAAAGCTGAATATGTAGCATAATTATTAAATACTAAAGCATTCTTTAATAGAACATATGAGCATTGTCTTCCAAAATGATCATCCTAAGAAACTGTATACCTACCTAAACAATACTATAATTATTCAAAACATCTGTGTAACTCCTCTTTTTAGGTTACCTTCTGGTCTAGTTTATGAGCTATGCAAGAAAAATCAATGTTTGTTATATATATTATTATCATAGCATGCAAGTCATAGAAAATGGCACAATTCCCACAAATTGGGAATCACTGCCCATACAATCCACTCAGATTCTTTTTACATACACTGATTTCCCAAATGAGATTTCTAAAATAAACCATTGGTAAAGTAGTTTCTTACCAGGATACCCTAGTGCAATTTATAACCTTGATTTTCACTACAAAGAAGGACAATTATTATTTCAAACCCCTCTCTTTAAAATCATATTAGTCACTGATGCCCAACCTAACCAAGATACTTACCAGCATTGACATTTCTAGATACAACTGGTAAAGGATCAGATTCCTGGTCTGGTTTGATTAGAATAGAGACAGCAGAAGATGCTGTGATCTCTCGAAGAAGGCTGCTAACACCTTGTGTGGATTCCTTCAGCAAAGAGGTCATATTTTGAGTAGACTCCTTTAGGAGGTCAGAGACAGTTGGCGTGCACTTACTCTGCCCATTCAGGTCCTTGTTGTCGATATTGATTGCAAAGAGTATAGAATTCAGACCTGATGATGGAGAAAAAAAGGTCTGCTAACTGTAGCATTTATCCCTAAGCACATATTTCTAAATATAACAACAAAGAACTTCTACCCAGGTTACCCCCTACATTATAATTATAGTGCATACACTTAGCTTTAAAAGTTATTATTTTTTTAATTTTCCCCTAAAGTCAAATTAATAGATGCTGAGCAAAGAAACAATTTAATCCCTTCTACCCTGGCTATCAGTAGCTATAGCCAGTCCATTTCAGGCCTTACCTCCACCAATATACTGTTTGCAAACAAGAAGTGGCAGACACTTGGGCTGAAATGATTTCCATCCATATGACCTTTGTGTGCAGGCAAATACTGAACACACACTGAAATTTTCTAGCTTATATAATGGTCTATTTTAAGACTTCATAATAAGTGGAACCTGTAAAGTTTTTAATGTATTATGAAAAGTAACAGTAATTAAAGAACTTGGAGCTCTCTATTTAATTGTATTAACTTCTGATTTTCCTTTAAAAATGAGCTCTAAAAAATCAAAATGACAATTAATTTAAACAAAAAAAAGAGCAAGATACCATAATATATCTATTAATTATTTATTTTCTATGCTACTGAATTTTTGTTTAGCAAGCTAAAGAGTTAGATTTCATCATAGGAAGGTCAGTAATAAATGTATTCTAGGTCACTGAAGAACTAGGAAAAGTCTCAGTACCCAGAAGCTATTAACTGCACATTCATAACTAAATACAGGCTAACTGCTACCTTTTCCTATACAAATAATTATAAGTACAGAAAAGTCTTTAAATCAGCATCTATTCACTATTGGTTTTTAGACTCTAAAGCTTACCAGCTGCCATGGTAGGGAGCATACTAGACCGTTCTTCATCCATCACAAAGGCCCAATCTTCATAAAAAATGCTGCCAAACAAAGGAGAAATACAAAACAATCTATGGCAGACTACCTGTTTTGGAAGCACTTTAAGAAATGGCTATTTTTTTATTAACCAACTGACTGAAGTAAAAGAATATCTAGAAAACTAATCTTAGAAGTTTTAATGCATCATAATGCTTGCTGAAATTGATATTGTATATATATATATATATATAGAGAGAGAGAGAGAGAGAGAGAGTGAGAGATATCTGAAGGGCAGTAGGTACTACTAATTCAGCAAAGGATAATTACAGAATCTGTAACCCATGGCTTCCTGGGTGATCTCTTGGGAGGTCAAACCATAAAGAACTAAAATAGGTATTATATGTAAATGAGTGCTTATAGAGCTTAGGCTGAGAGTCCCAGAGAAAAAGGTAATTACCACACAAAAATTCCCTCAGAGAGATAGACCCCAAAACCACAGTAGAACTACCAAATGGATCTACTGGTTCTATTAATTGAATAGAAAGAGAGAGAAAAACAAAGAAAGCTGTCAGAGTCCTCTCCAAGCTCTTTAAGCCTTCTGATAAACAGTTGGGAGAAAGGGGGAAGGGAAAAAGGGGGGAAGCCAGACCAGTGATTTCATTAGTGATGGAAGCCAAGTGAGGAACTCCCTCTACCAAAGAAGATAAAAAACAGGTTTTTCTGCATCTTATACTCATGGAGAATGGCCTGGGCCACAAAGAAGGGATATATCTAAAGTCACATAGTAAGTAACAGAGGTGAGACTTGAAGCCAGGGGTATTATTACTCCAAGGTCAGTTCCAGTTCTATTACACCAATCTGAGGTGTGCTCCCTCTCTCTCCCTTCTGTTTCTCTCTCTACATATGTGTGTATATATGCAAATGTTCACACATACATAATATAATGCATATTCATATGCAATATTTCAGAACAAAATATGAGCACCAAGAAACCACTAGAAGAGTCTATGATGCAAGTGTAACTCTCAGGAGGATGTATGAGAGCTATCTATGCTAGTTCAACTAATTTAATTTAGCCCCAAGAGTCATAATATTCTTAGGTAAGACATCTTCATGGAGCTTTCAGTCAAGTATCATGATAGATATAAATATAGTAACTATACTACACAATATTTCACAATAAGGATATTGTTGTTGCTGTCATTCAGTCATTTCACTTGTGTCCAAATCTTCATGACTCCATTTGGAGTTTTCTTGGCAAAGATACTACAGTGATTTATCATTTCTTTCTTTAGCTCAGATGAGGAAACTGAGGCAAACACGGTTAAGTGACTTGTCCATGGTCACAGGGCTAGTAAAAGTCTGAGGTCAGATCTGAACTCAAGAAAGTGAATCTTCCTGACTCTAGGCCTGGTACTCTATCCACTGTACCAAGCAAGAATATAGAAGTACAAAACAAAGCGTTTCTAGAGACTCACAGAAAAAGGTTGTAACGTCATAATAGACTTCAAGGAAAGTTTGAAGGAAAGAGGCAGAATACAAAATGAGCTTTAAAGGAGAGGGTAGTAGTTCAACAGGATAAGGTTCTACCACAAAGGTAGAAAAGGACAAGGTGTGCTCAGGAATAAAGAACATCCAATTTGACTAACATGGATCTGATCACACTAGTGAATAACTTAAGAGAAAGCTGGAAAGGCAGGGTGGCACTAGATTTTGGAGGGCCTTGAATGCCAGGCAAGAACTTTGAACATTACTAAGAAATGTGCAATAGAAGCAAAGAAGATTTTTAACAGTGGGATGATGTAAACTATTGGATTTACGAGGACAAATGAAGGTCAGAAGATCTATAAATCTACTTCCTGTCTAGTTGAATCAGTGGTTTGGCAATTTGGAAATAAAAGATATCTTTTCTCTTTTCCAAGGCTAACTTTTCTATATGAAATTCTGTCTCTTCTTATTGTCTATGAGCATTTGTTTCTGTAATGTATAACTTTGGATAATTCACCTTCTCTGAAACATCACTTTCTACCTCAGCAGAAATGGGATAAAAATGTCAGGCTGTCTACCATACAGGAGGGTTAAAGGGATTAAAGAAAATTATGTATGAAGTCCTTTTGGATGATAAAACATAAAACATATATCAGCTACTATTGCTAGCAATGATATTAGCGATGTTAATAAAGCACACAACCTGTCTCTTCTTTAATTTCTGACTAAGAGTAGGACATTTCAAAATAGCTCAAGAAAATAAAAGCCACTCTCACTTTTAAAGAAAATAGTCTCCTGACCTAAAAGCCCTTGAGCTGTGTCCAAGAGCCAGGCCTGCAAAGCACCTCCTGAGAGTGCAGCGTCTATAGGAATTCTTCAGGTCTTTCCCTACCGAGTTACCTCAGTCTAATTTTATCTGCCAAGAGCATGTGGATATAGCGCTCCAAGGAGTGTTCGTTGAGGGCACAACGCAGCCAAGCTCGCCCTCTTCCCACATCCGTGCTGATGTTTCTCAGAGAGTAGAAACGCTGTAGTTCATGCTTATTCAGGACTTCCTTCATATAGTACCAAAACACAGGTTCTGCAAAAAATAAAGGATCAAAGGTAAAGGTAAAGGACCATCAATACGAATGATGCCTAGAAACACTTTTGTCAGGTATATTCATCCTTCTGTGGGACCTGGATCATTTCAGCTACATATTAACTTATGAACGGTATAATCAGCCCAATCATACCCAATGGCATTCTTTCCACAAAATGCTTCTCTTTCGGGAAAGGACTGGTCAAAAGGAATTTATGTATAATACTCAGGCTACTCAGCCAAAAAGTTGTTTTTAAATACACCTGATAAACTATCTATTCATCCATCACACTTCAAATCAAATGACTCCATTCAGCATAGCCAGACTTTCTAGAAATTGTAATCACCTACTCTTGACCTTGAATGCAGGTAAAACATTTCCCAGCATGTTCACAACCTTCAATTTAGGAAATTGCTTACTGCTGCACAATTTTTCTATAGCTTGTCATCAGCAATGCTTGAGATGATAACAATTATCCCAAGAGGATTCCTTTGCCACGCCAAATCTAATACAGTATATTCAAAGTTCAATTCACCCACCACTTAATTCATGTAGGATCCAAAATTTTCTTTAGAAACTATGATATTGTTTACACTGCTGTCTTTTGTATTTGAAAACTGAATTAATTCCAAAAGTGGGCAAAAACTTAATGATCAGGATCTCTGAAATTTTACTTTCAAGGAATAAAATGAGGAAGAGAGAAAGAGGGAAGGAGGAAGAGAGGGAGAAAAAGAGAGACAATTTCAGAGACAGAAGCAATTTTAAAGCAGTTTGGTTGACAGTGGAGATCTTTCCAAAGCTGACAATACTCTCCAACTTTAATTAAAAACATATTATATCAGAAAAACTGAAAGAGTGACTCTAAGTCTGTTATAGATAGTAATCTATTAATAGAGTATCTCCAACATGCCTTCCCCAAGATACATAGGAAAGAAAACCCCACCACTTACCATTCCCATAAAGGGAAGCAAAGAAGATCCTCCCACCTCAAAGGAAATACACTGAGAACAAGTTTATAACACTATACCATAATACTATACTATACAGTCAACAGTTAATGAGTCCAATCATCAAATTCTAATCCAGATACAAAGGGCTGAAATGCACAGAAAGACTGGCAAAGCAGACCTTCCTCTGAGGGGTCATGGATATTACTTTAAAATATATGGTATTCTACAAAAAGAAAACAGCTTCAACCCCCATGCCAGACCTAGGGAGCAGAAACGAGATCACATATATTTAATTTCTGCATTGTCCGTAGTACAATATCTTGTACATGGTATGGACTCAGTCAAAACAAATCACTTTTATGTTTCATTTTACAATTTTATGTTTATTTTACAATTGCAATATAAGTGTCATTTCATTTGATTTCATTTTGTGAAATTTAGGTGACGATTTACTTTAGTAGATAGTGATTTATACAATTTACTCTATTTACATAGAGAATACAAAACTGAAAAAAAAAAGAGAGAATACAAAACTGTAGCTCCTTTCTGATTCACTATTCAAAGGAAAAAACATACCTAGTAAATACAAAAACTTAAGTATATTACATATTCATATATAGATAGATTGATATGCCTCAGTATAAAGTGAACATAGTATCAAGGAAAATATGAAGAAATATGAAGAAAATATGAAGAAACAGCACAACTGAAATCTCTACCAATATCTTACCAATTCTTAACAAAACTCGAGATCAAGATATACAGCAGAACATTTCCCAAGTTAACAAATATGGAAAGGTCTTCAATCCTTGTATATATATTCTCCCTCATTAAAAATAATAATAATAATAATAATCTTTCCTTACTACAAGTTACTTAATTTTTTCTATCTATCTAGTTTTTGGTAACCTTCCAAAAAGTTGTCTTTCATTCAAATTAGCATGTATACTTTACAATTACTGACCCTTTTCTCTCCCATTTTAATATAATTTTTTGAGAAAACAAAGAATAGAATTCCTTTCTTCTTGTTAGCAACTTTATTCCCAAGTTAAAATAGGATTAAAAGGAAAATAAACTCCTAGATGCAAATTAAATATTCTTGTCTTCATTGATCTAGATATTTGCTTTCCTATACACCTAGAGAATGGCTGTTAACTTTCATCTTATGGGCACCTCTGGGCTTTATAACTGGCTCCAAGTCCCATCTATTCAAGATTGCTATTCAAAGAAAATGCATGTATTAATTTCTCTTACCAAAGCCATTCTAAGCTTAACAATTGAGAGTTTCTGTCCCATGAGTAATATCCTTCTGTCAAATGACTTTGAAATGTCTTTCTCTAATGTAGTTGCATTTCACTCTTATTTACTCAATTTATTCCCCTTTCCCCTTAGTAAATGATTACTCCAATTTCAAGTAGATTTTTCAAAATGCTTTACAGGTATTTTTTAACAACAATCAGTTCCAAATAAACTCTTCCCCATATGATCCTCATTATTTAAAAAAAAAAAAAAAAAAAAGCTTGCAACCACTTTATAAAGCAACATCACAAAACACAGCATGTAATATTCTGCATCTATAATACATTACTTCCTAAAGTAAAGGAATTAGGTTCCAGAATCAGTCCTTTGGAACTAATGCAAGTCATTGCATTTGAACAATACTGTAGTTATTTTGTATTTAGTTTTCTTGATTTTACTTTTCTCCCACAATGCATCAGTTCATACAAGTCTTCCCAAATTACTCTAAATTCTTTATATCTGTCATTCCTTATAACATAATAATGTACCATAATAGTTATATATCACTATTTGTTCAGCCATTCCCCAATAAATGGATTTCATACGTTCTACAGGGATCTTGCCTTACTTTATTAACTTAGTAGCTTTACCAGAAACTAACAGTGCTTAAATGAATTAGGCACTGAATAAATGTTGGATAAATGTATTAGTTTAACGTGGCATAAACAATCATCAAACAAAATGGCATAGAGGGACATTAAGGGAAGCAAAAAAAGTAACAGGAGAACCAAGATGGAAAACTATTACCAGTTGGAAAGATGAAATGAGGAAACATGTTCAAAGAATTTAATTTGCAATAGTGGGCAATATGACTAGGACTAGAACCAAAGTTTCCTGCCTCCAAGGCAAAGGTTCTTTTCACTACACCATTCTGCTTTTCATTAAATCTTGATCAAACAAATAAATATACAGTAATTTGAAATTCTGATAGAACTCTAAAATACTGAAGGAAGGCTAGCATGTGTAACCAAAATCTATATTCGCATTGAACACATTAGAACCCTGTTGTAGTATGGGGACCTTTATTAGATGGAATAGATATTGATTCATCCACTGGATTTTAAAGATAGAAATAATCACCGAGATGATATAATCTGAGCTTCTTATTTTATATGATCAGAAACTGAAATCTAGAACGGGTATGAAACTTATAAAGCTAGAAGGGGAGACTCTAGGTTTAAATCTAGTCTCTTGCATGTTGTATTTGCTGAACTGAACCAAAGTTTCCATTGTTCTTTCCATTATACCATAAAACTACACTATATTTCTATAACTGCATTAGTAAAAAGCTGAAAAAAAATATGGTTCATTCTTCTTTTAGTAACCTTAAAAATGGATACCATTTTGCCTCATTTTAACAAAAAGTTGAACTCTTCCCTACCACCAACTCTTAAGAACTAGCAAAAATTGCCTCACTTGAGTTTCATTTCCCTTTATTGCCCCCAAATCACCATCTGCTAACAATGACAAGTCTAAAATATCCAAACTACTACAGCAAAATAAGTGGCCTACAGAGTTCCTGGATGAATTACCAAAACCTAAGCAATCTTACACTTGTGTTGGAATTTGTATCTTGCATTCATCTTTTACACATCTAAGGATTTTCTTTATACTTCCAATAGCCATCCTTTTAAAATTATTCCCCAAGAATTTTTTGTGTTTTCAAAACAGAAATTTTCAAAGAGAACTGAAATTATTAAGGGAACAGGGCACAACAACAACAAAAAAGCAGACTTCCTCTTTTGATCAAAAAAGATCAGTAGAATATCCTTCCAACATAAGCAGATTATGAAGATCTTAGTATGTTTTCTTTTTTAAAAAATCATTTTCCCCAAAAAGTAAACAATATTTTACCTGAGTTTTTTTCTTATCACTCTTTTGCTAATTCATCTGAATGTATCATTATTTGTATTTGACAATCCCATCAAATAAAATATGCTATAAAGACCACATTTGACATACTAGATAAGACCTGAGGAACAGAGAGGACTTAAACCTACTAAAGAAGCTAAATATCAAAAACTGACACCAAAATAAAGATAAAATGAAGAATTTTCTCAGTAAAGGTCAAATTTACAATTTATTAATCTACAATCTAAAAAGAAATATAAAAAAGCCCTCTATGTACAAAAATATTTATAGTAGCTCTTTTTATATTGGCAAATAAAAGGAAACTAAATAAAGGCCCTTCAACTGGGGAAATAGCTGAACAAATTATGGTATACAAATGTAATGGAATGTTATTGTTTTGTAAGAAATGAAGAAAAATAGTTTTTAAAAAACAGGAAGACTGGAAGGTGGAAGACAGAAAAAAATGACAATGTAAATTTTTTTAATAATGATGCAAATATAAACAGCTTAAAACTTTGCATCATTATTAAAAATTACTTATATTTATAAATTATATAAATATATAAAATATAAAATATTTCTATTTATAAATTAAAAATTATTTATAAGCAAACATAAAGTTTACCCTCAAAAATAGATCTCCAATTTACCTACCTTTCTAGATTTACTAATATTACTTTCCTCATAATAAGTACATTCTGATCAAAGTGGCCTGCTAGCTATTCCCTGCAGTCAGCATTCCACCTCAATGTGCCCAGACTATCTTCTATGCCAGGAGCGCATTCCTTTTTCACTTTTGGCTTTCAAAGCCAAATTGTGGGTTTCCTTTAAAGCTCAATTCAGGGGCTACTTCGTATGTAGTATTCCATTCTCCCTTCTTTTTCCTGCCCTCTCCCACTCAGAATTATTAGTAATCTCTTTCTCCTTAAACTGCTATTGTACATACATATCTGTGTATATGTTGTAATTCCCAATATGTCAGGAAAAGCAGACTGCTTCATATCCCCATTGCCTAGCTTAACAGCTTGAGCATAATAGGAGATTAATAAATATGTCTTGAGGTGTATTAGTGGACCAAGTAGATCAGTTTCTATAATTTTACAATTTAATAACATAAAATAAATATATATAAATAAAAATAAAAATAAAATACAATTTTGAACATTGCTAAATATATTTGGACTATGGAATTCAATAAGGAATAAAAGATGTTGGCATTTTTTGCAAATTAAGACAACTCTGAGATACCAAGGTACCACTACACACTTGTCAGATTGGCTAAAATGACAGGTAAAGACAATGACGAATGTTGGAGGGGATGTGGGAAAACTGGTACACTGATACATTGTTGGTGGAACTGTGAACAGATCGAACCATTCTGGAGAGCAATTTGGAACTATGCTCAAAAAGTTAGCAAACTATGCATACCCTTTGACCCAGCAGTGTTTCTATTGGGCCGATATCCCAAAGAGAGCTTAAAGGAAGGAAAGGGACCCACATGTGCAAAAATGTTTGTGGCAGCCCTTTTTGTAGTGGCTAGAAACTGGAAACTGAATGGATGCCCATCAATTGGACAATGGCTGAACAAATTATGGTATATGAATGTTATGGAATATTATTGTTCTGTGAGAAACGACCAGCAGGACAATTTCAGAGAGGCCTGGAGAGACTTGCATGAACTGATGCTGAGTGAAACAAGCAGAACCAGGAGATCATTATACATGACAACAACAAGACTATATGATGATCAATTCTGATGGACATGGCTCTCTGCAACAAAGAATTGTCTCAAACCAGTTCCAATTGTTCAGTGAAGAAAGCCATATACATCCAGAGAGAGGGATATGAAATGTGGACCACAAC
>JAJPUD010007086.1:10565-50278 GCA_023553655.1 Myrmecobius fasciatus
AAAATATGTATACACATATTCGATTTGTCAAGTATTTTAACATAATTAGCATGTAGTAAACTTCCTGCAATCTAGGGGAGGGGTGGAAACTGGGGGGGAGGGGGCTTTGTAAGGGTCAATGTTGAAAAACTACCCATAGGTATGTTTTGCAAATAAAAAGCTTTAATTAAAAAAAAAAAGAAAGATGTTGGCATTTTAGAAAATAGTTTACAAGCATCTTCATATCTATCATCTCATCTAATCTTCACAAGAATGTATTATCTCCATCTAACAAATGACAAAACTGGAGATTCAGACGAGATAACTAATTTGCCCCAGATCACACAGCCAAGAGGAAGAACTAGGACTAAAAGGTTTATCTCCTTACTCTAGCCCTGATGTTTTCCATATCGCCACACTGACTTTCAGAAGCCAGCATCTAAGAAACATGCTCTTCTCAAACAAGAGTCCACACTTTACAACTATTTAGCCACTTTGCCTTTTAATCTGGAATCCATAGCTCTTTAAAAACTTACTTGAATGTGGTTCTAAACTATGGTACTTGAAATCCATTTCAGCAGGATCAAAAATAATTTCTTTAATATGTTCTTAACATTATTAATTCTAATTAATAATAATATGACCTTTGAAAATGATGTCAATGTTTTGAACTGTGGCTAATAATGAACAACCATAAACAATATAAAATTAAAGAATACTCCATTCTCAGTAGTTGTTACATGATACTCCATTTTAGCATTGTTTTCATTTTCTCAAATTGTCTCCTATTCTCCTTTTTAGCAGAACTGAAAAGACTTTGTTTTTCCAATTCAGTCTCTGCTGAGTGATCTCAGTACAAAGAAATATCTTGTCTAAAGAATCCAACTTCTGCCCTCCTCATAATAGCCTTGGAGCATCCTCTACTTATCTTGTATATGCTCTTCCAAAACTCAATTCTTCCTTTAATAATCAATACAATTTCAGAGCCTGCCTTATCTCAGCAACTGTAGCCACCTCTTGGTAAAAGTTAAAGCAGATCAATGAGAATTTACCAAGGAAAACCCAGTCATGCCGTGAAACCTCTGGATCTTTAGTAATGGAAAACTCCTAATTATTTCATCTCCTTGGTTGAATCAAAATCATCTGTGACTATTATTCCAAAGACATGTGCCTTTAAAAAATACTTTTTCTTTAAGTACTTACTTAAGTACACTTACTCTTTATTGATAACACCAATGCTGCATAAGAGAAAGAATGAACAAAGTCATTAGATAGTATCACTGAATTATGGAGAGGTAACCTTATATTTCACCAGCAAATGAATAATTTTGAGAATAATCAAATCATTCATTGGGGAAGGCTCCACTAAACACAAAAGTCCTCTATTTCTAGAGACACGGCTTGAAAGCAAACAAGGTTCCAAGTTACAATAAATTGGGTGAACTTGAGCTGGTCCTTAAAGAATATGGTGCAATTTACCTGCCCAATCTATTCCAGAAGGCTTTAAAGGAGATATGATGTATACCACTTAGATAAAGGCTTTACCTCTCCACAAAAGCTGAATATGACATTTCCTGCTTCATGGTGCCTCTGGCCAAGATTTCCTCACTGTGGAAGTTTCAAACACTCCAATAAACTGTATAATCCCACTGAAGAATGATATTCCCTCCTACAATGAAGACTGAAACCTACCCCCACCTACCCATCCTATAAGAATTGTTCATGTAATTCCACAAATCTGACCCAAAAGGACTTGCCTAGCATATTGGGAGTTCTCTTGTAGTTCTCTTAACACTGTACAGATATCAGGGGTACACATGTATCCTTCACTTGTCCTATGTGACTTGTCTGTGTTTTTTCTAGTCATACTTTTCCCTCTGAAATCCTTTACTATATTTTTCCTGAATAATTTCTCATTGGTGACATGATGCAACCTCTTTATACTCACCACTCTACTGCCTTTTGAGTGATAAGCAACTTCAATCCCTCAGAGTCTGTAAGTACTCTATGATTTGAAATTGTACATTATCAGAAGCATACTATGTACAGAAAAAAAGAGTACTTTATCTCAGGGAGAAGCTTTGTGTCATTAAAAGAGCTGTGCAAATTATCAAAGACAATCTAGTTTGCAAAGCCAAGATGGTGGAGAGGAGACATGACTTTGAGCTCTCTCCCTCAAATTAACAGCAGATTAAGCCTCTGAACTGGTTTTGGAGTGACAGAACCCACAAATATTTGGACTACAACAAATTTCTAGAGAAGATAATTTGGAAGAACTTCAGAAAAGGTCTGTTTCAATTGGGCACGGCCTGAGCACAGGCACAGCGCAGAGACCACGGGACAGTGGGGGCCCCTTGTGCCAGAAAATCTACCAGGAGAAACCTACAGCAGTGTTAAATACTCTGCCCTGGCCACAAGCTAATAGATCAGCAGAGTAGTAATAACACACCCAACACAAACACAAAAGGCAAATAGTGAGCCCCTAAATGCCAGAATTTCAGCAGACCTGGCCACACCCACCCACCCACCCAGCAGCGGAAGTTAGTCAGCACCGACCCAGTGCCTGTAGAACAAGTTTTGAAAATCTCCCCTTTGCCCTAAAAGCAAAGGGCAATTAAAAAAAAATTAAGCAAAAAAGTAAAATGAGCTCTGATCATAGTTTTTATACAGAAAGAGAAAAACAGATTTCAAACCCTGAGGACACTAAAAACAGATCATCTCCAGATGAAGCCTAAAGGGTGATCTGAATTGGTCCCCATCTCACAAAACTCTCTTGGAAGAATTCAAAAAGGATCTTAAAAGAGAGTTAGAAAAAAAAATGGGGAAAAGAAATAAGAACTTTGCAAGAGGATTTGGAAAAGGAAACACAGACATTATCTGAAGAAAACTCTTTACAAAACAGATTTAGTGAAATGGAAAAAGCATACAACTCCCTATAAAATAGATTTGACAAAATGGAAAAAGAAAACAATTTTTTGAAAAACAGAATTTGTGAAATGGAAAAAAAAATCCATTGAACAAAACAACTCATTTAAAAATTAAATTGATGGGGCAGCTAAGTGGTTCAGTGGATACAGCAACAGATCTGAAGTCAGGAAGACATGAGTTCAAATCCAACCTGAGACACTTAATATTTCCTAACTGTGTGACCCTAGGCAAGTCATTTAGTTCCAATTGCCTTAGCAAATAAATAAATTTGAATTGGCCAATATAAAAGGAGCTAAAAAAGGTAACTGAAGAAAATCATTCACTAAAAATTAGAATTGAATTAATAGAAATGAATGACTCAATGAGACTGCAAGAATTAGTCAAACAAAACCAAAAAAATGAACAAAATAGAAGAAAATGTAAAATACCTCAATGGAAAAAATAACTGACCTGGAAAATAATTCTAAAAGAGACAATATAAGGATTACTGGACTTCCTGAAAACTATGATGAGAAAAGAACCTAGACATCATCTTTCAGAAAATCATTAAGGAAAATTGTCCTTTAGTCCTAGAACCAGAAGGTAAAATAGTCATTGAAAGAATTCACTGATTATCTCTTGAAAGAGAACCCAAAATGAAAGCTCCAAAGAAAATCATAGCTAAATTTTATAATTATCAAATCAAGGAAAAAATATTGCAAGGAGCCAGAAAAAAAAATTCAAATATCAAGGAGACACAAATTAGGATTACCGAGGACCTAGCATCTTCCACCTTAAAAGGCCAAAGAGCCTAGAATCCAATATTCCAAAAAGCAAAGGAACTCTGATCAACTACACAGCTAAACTGAGCATTATCTTTCAGGGAAGAATTTGGACATTAAATGATTCAGGTGAATTTCATTTATTTCTGATGAACAGACCAGAGCTAAACAAAAAGACAATCTAGAATCATCTGCTCCTCCTGATCAATGATCCATTTGCAGAGTTTATCCCAGAGACACATGCTAACTAACATGTGCAGAGTCTCACTATCCCAAAAAATACATACTACTTGACATATACAAACTATTAAACATAGAAACAAACAAAAAAAATTAAAGAAAGATAAAACAGGAAAGCAAGATAAACTAAAATATGAGACAAATATGAGCTAAAATGAAAATGAAAAAAAAAGGAACTCTGAATGATTCTAATCAAAAGTTTTATGGCTGTTTTAGTTTTATTTTTGTTTTAAGGGCAAACTTATTTGCTGAGTTGGTTAAATACAAACACATTCCCTTATAAAGGAAATATACTCAGCAACTGACCAAGAAACTAGATAAAATTCAATGTATAACTCATTCAATGCAACACTGGCAGAAAAGGAAAACTCAGAATTTGAATTCAGTTGTTCTAAGTACGTGAATTTATAAGAGAACATGTCCTTTCTTTGCCTCTATTCCAATCCCACAGGAACTAGCTAGTGATATGGATTCTATAGACTGTCAAGAACAATCTTTTCAAATCAATATTCATCTGTAAAACAAAGGGGTTGAGACTGGAAAGATTCCTTAGTATGTTCCAGGGCTACTATTATATGGCCTACTCAGGTTTTCTATTTTCAGAACTTACTATTAAAAGTAACAAAAGTAATAGAATATCCTTTTTTCTTGACCAAAATACTAAATCACTATTATCACTTCCAATCTAGCAAATTTAATTGGAACTGCATAGAAGAGACTAAGCACTAACATCTTTTTTTTTAATTTTATTTTTTTTAGCACTAACATCTTTTAATGCTACTTTGTTGTACATTATTTAATTCATGTGTCTGTCTTACCTTCCTATCTAAAATTCATATTCATTGAGTGTAGAGACCACTATTCCTACTTGTCTCACATGTCTAATGCATTTCACATTAGACACAAAACAGATCCTCAATAAATATTAGTCAATAAATTTTAGAGAATAATTTTAGATTACAAACTCCTGCAGAATAAAGATTAACTTTTCTTCTCTATCTCATCTTTGTTGCTGTTCATTCTTCATACTCAAAGAGGACGGATGACATCACAATATTGGGGTCAAGGTATAATATATTCAACTGTGCTTCATCAGTCCAACATGAGCTTGGAAGGCTCTACCACAGGTCAGGAATAAATAGTCCATAGGACCATTTGGGATAGAGATGTCTCTAGATTTGTGCATTTCATGTTTCTTTACAGCTGCTGCAATTCTGCTTTGCTCATCAAGCATAACAATTTCTTTGATGTGGGATGCCACACTGGGTAGTCCTGTGCTAGTGTCACCCATGTCTAACACTTGATGCTAAAGTTCTTCAGAGAAACCTTGAAAGCGTCCTTGTACTACATCTTCCAACCTCCATGTGAGCACTTGTCTTGTTTCCATAAAACAGTCTTTTAGGTAAATGTATATATGACATTTAGACTTATATGATCAGTGCCTACCCCAACACTCTGCCTACCCATAGGATCTTAATAAATATTCATTATTTACTACACAAGATCCTAAATTTATACATAATCATTTAGCTATTTCCAAAACTACATTTTTGTTCACTTTCTTCCTACCTGTATGTTCATAATATACAATATGTTCTATATGCAGTCCCTGTTCAACAGGAACTTTATTGCAAAAACACAAAATATGGCTATGGAATGAGGCAAAAGAAGACAACAGAGTCCCATAAATTTACATATTTTAGAAAAGCTTAAGTTCTAGATTTGTTACTTTCTACAGAAGTGCTATGATGAATGTGCAGTTAATGATGTTTTATGGAGGAACTTTCTGGGTAACTATCATAAATGAATGTACTTGATCTCACAAAAAAAAAAAAAAACCCACCTAGGTAACAAAACTTTATTAATTCAAAGACTACTGTTTAGAATTTGTGTTCCTTTGAATACAGATTAGGCTAAAGTTTACCTTGGCTTATCTAATTAACCCTTTCTTAAAAGATTAAAAGATGATAGAAACTTTACAGTTATCAAGAAAAATTTAAAATAATCTAAAACTTCAAGTATACTTCAGAAGTACTGTTTATATACAATTGACATGGTAACCTAAAGTCATTCTATTTCTTATAAGTCTGCTAAGCCCCTCAATGTATACTAATTGCCCAAAACAGTTTTATTCAAATATTGGGATGAATGACTAAGAAAGCATTTCTTTTTAAATATTTTATAATTAATACATTTCATT
Source organism: Myrmecobius fasciatus (assembly GCA_023553655.1). Classification (NCBI taxonomy): domain Eukaryota; kingdom Metazoa; phylum Chordata; class Mammalia; order Dasyuromorphia; family Myrmecobiidae; genus Myrmecobius; species Myrmecobius fasciatus. The sequence continues at coordinate 16,674 of JAJPUD010007086.1, forward strand.
AATTCAAACTGCTTTTGATCGTAAGAAAGTTTCAATAATAATCAAGAGAGACATTAAGTTGATGCTATTTACTTCTCTGTATCTCTACCTCTCTGACATAGCCTCAGAAAATCAAATCGTAAGTTTAAAGATTGCCATTTAATAATGTAGAATCAGACAAGGTAGATACTTAAACAAGAAATAAGCTTCTCAGTTGGCAGTTATCTTTCTCCTAATAAGAGAAAAAAATTACCTTCCTTCTTTACCATCCTTCCCATTATTTAGTAAGGGTAAGTTTCCCTTCGAGATTTCCTTCAATCCATACGGTTTTTCTGACTATATCTAAAAAATACTTCAAAAAGTCTTCCCTTGATTGTTTCTGTGACAGTCTCTGTTACTATTACTTAGAGAAAAGAAAACATTAAGTTTCCAAACTGTTTCTAATCACAATTGTGCCTCTACCTACTTCAATTATTCCATGAGTACAAATCAGGTTTTACTGAATGAACAATAGATGAGATCAAAGTTTATGCCCTGCATAAATGAACAACATTTAACATATTCTAAATGTTTAATTAATATTTATTAAAGACAAGAATCATAAAAAGTATGCTGGCAAACTTCAAAAATGTTTTCTTTTTTTCTAATTTGTTACAAAGCTACCAATATATGGTTATCAGGATAAAACAGAGATAATAGCTTTGATACTTAATTAATCTTTTTTAATTCATGCATACAATCTAGCTAGGCTTTGATGGGGAAAGAGGAAAAATAAAATAGGGGCCAGAAATAGCTTTCAGAAATTGAACTCAGACTCTAATAGAATTAGGAAACTTTCCACAGCCTGGTACAAAAATAAATGGTTGCCTATAAATAGTTGAAGAATTTCCCAAGCTCAAGCTGTGACCAGATTCCTGCCCCATCCTATGTAAACCCCTTTGCATTCATGTTTATTTTACCAAAAATTATGCCTCAGAAATGCTGGTGCAAATGATCTCAAGGTTGCTTCTTCTACTCTCAAGAATAAAAGAAAGAAAGAAGGGAGAAAGGGGTAGGGAAGGTTGGGGAATTGTTCTATTCCTCCAAAACAATATAAATTCTTAAATTAGATGCTCTCTTACAATAAGAAACCTGATATTGGAAGTACTTATTCTCTATCCCTATTCTCGTGAAGAATTACTATCAAATAGAAGAAAATGGCAATAATACAAATAACAATAAAAAATTGAAAAATAATAAATATATGAGAAGCACAGTGCTATGCCAGGTATAAGGAAAAAAACTCATTTCTAACTAATATGAGAGAATCAATGAAAATGAGCTGGGTATTAAGGGGTAAATAGCATTTTAAATTAGCAGAAAAAGCCAAAGAAGACATTATAAGGTTAATAAATAGCATGAGTTAAGCCCAGGACATATACAGGAGATAATTAGTAACCCACTTTCTTTACAGCGTAAAGAAAGTGGTAAAGATATGACAAAAACTTGTTTAGATGAAGTGATAAAAATTTATAATTGACCCTGAATATGGCCAAGGAGTCTGTATTTTATCAAATTCAATTCAACTCAACAAACATTTCTAAAATATTTACTGTGCATAAGATGCTAAAGATAAAAAAAAAAGAAAGAAAAAAAAAGAAAGAAATAGCTCCTGCCTTCAAGGAACTTATGTTCTACGGATGTACTAGGTAGACTCTAGAGAGTGACTGAATTAAACTCTTTGATTTCTAAAACTGAGAAACCACTGAATGAATCAATCAACAAGTTATCTATTAAGCCTTACAATGTGCCAAGTTCTATGACAGATAGGCAATAGACACAGTACCTAATCTCAAGAAGTCTGAATTCTGTCAAAATGAAAAGATAACCTCTGTGTTTCACTGAAGAGCAACCAAGGTAGAAGAGAGAAAAATAAAATTACATCAAGGAGAGGCAGAATTTAAAAGAATTAAAATATATAGCAGAAAGAACAAGACCTGGGAGCCAGGAAACCTGGCTTCTAATAAAAGTTCTGCTATGAATTTGCTTTGTAACCTTGGGCTGGACATTTTCTTTCTCTGGGCCTCAGCAACCTGATCTATATACTGAGAATTGGATTCAATAATCTACCAGGCCCCTTCCAGCGTGATGATAAATATTTAACAGTTTGGGTATACACTCTCAACAGAAATTGGGCACAATGAGCTCTCATTTCCACTATGAAATGATGGTAATCATAAGACAGCACATTTTAATTAGCAGCAACATAAACATTATTACCATGAAGCTAAGAAAGATTTCCAAAATCTTAAACTATACTGGAAAACACAGATATGACCTAAAATATAAACTACTTTTAAATCATGGCTCCTTCCCTAGAACTGATGTAATTATAAATGACAACTTCAAAGTAAATAACAGTCAAAATAAAGTTTATACGGACTGGATTATAGCACACATGGATGATCTTCTTTAGCAATAGAAACTTAAAATATATCACACGAAAATGACTGCAAACAGACCTTAGTTTTTAAAGACAAAATTATGAAATATCTTATTCACATGCACAATATTAAGGCAAAGTATTAATTTCCTGCCAACTGCCATGCCACATTTATGAAATAAATACATTTTACAACAATATCCTGCTGCAGGATCCTGGATTGTGTTCAGAACCTAATGTGGCTTTGAGAATTTTTTATCAAGAATAAAGATGAATGAAACCATTAATTCAGCACTGAATTGTTTGCTGAAGTTAAAAAATAAAGTTCAAGTTATTCTCCTTCTCACTCCCTTCCATGTACCAAATACAATTGGAAGGTAGGAGTAAAATGTCAAACCTCTGCTCAAAAGTGCAGTCAGTACCTGTCTCTGTCTTGCTAGAGAATCCTGCTGCCTGTTTGATTGCTGCTGCTGTTAATGCTAATCCACGACTCCTCTTCAAGCCATGCTGTAACACAGATTCAAACTGGGCACACAGACAAGTCACTCTGCAACAGAATAAATGATTAATCAAACCATCATGTGAAGAGAATAACACATATCATGTGAAGAGAATAACAAACACATCAGCAAGCAAATCCTGATGCACTTGATTTGGACACCAGGCAGGAATGCATGACATTAAGGAAGACATGGGCACCAGCATACTAAAGGAAACACTTGGTAATTAACTTCTGTGTGATACTTAAGAAACAACTTTTTAACACTAATTTTGCTTAATACATGGGAGCACCATATTCATTGTACTCATTAAAACTCAGTAACAATTCATACAACAAGGGAAATGAAATTTGTACAAGCAGCAAGAGAAGAAAAAGCCAATTTAGAAACAAATCAGTTCATGTGGGAGTGTTAATCATTTCCTATTCACAAATTACAAATTTGGCTTTAAATCACTTCACACTTTTTCAGTAACAAGATATTTTCACAGAATGAATTTATAATGTACCAAGTTCTGGCTCTTCTCAACAATGCACTGATTCAAGATAATTCCAATAGACCTGGGAGGGAAAATGCCATCGACATCCAGAGAGAAAACTATGGAGATTGAATCTATTTTTTTTTCCTTTCTCATGTTTATTTTTTTCCCTTTTGATCTGATTTTTCTTTCACAACATAAAAAATATGGAAATATGTTTAAAAGGATTGCACATGTTTAACCTATATCAGATTGCTTGCTGTCTTGGTAAGGAAGAAAAATCTGGAATTCAAGTCTTACAGAAATGAATGTTGAAAACTATCTTTATGTGTATTTGGAAAAACAAAATACTAAATGGGAAAAAAACAACAATGTACGAAGTTAGAGATGGAACTTTACGTCACGTTCCATCCACTGACAAACAACAGAACTTCCAAATTATTGTTCCTTGCTTTGTTAGGCATCTGACTGATGTTTTGCCATAGATTCAGTTTTATAAGTTAATGCCAAGATTGGTAAATCCTCAACTGAAAATAAGTGGCAACCAGGATACAAAACTATCTATAAAAATGATGAGTGATAATAGTATGGCATAGTGGATAGAGCCCTGGACTTGAGTATGGAAAACCTGAATTCAAATCCTGCTTCACAAAATAGATTACTTTGAGCAAATCACTTATACTTCCTGGATATCAGTTTCTTCATCTGTTAAAAGAAAATTGGGCTATAATGCCTTCAAGTTCTCTTCTACCTCTAAATTTATGACCCTGTTATAGTACTAACAAAGTGAACTGGAAAAACACAAAAATCACATTTTTCCACAAATTCCTCCAATTCTTGTTGCTCACCAATTCAGAGAATCATAGATTTAGGGCTGAAAGATTGTGAAGTCCAAGTTTCTCATTTTTCAGATGAGACAATGGAAATCCAGAGCTTTGCTCAAGATCATATATTTGGTAACTCTAAGGGAATCAAGACTTCCATGCTTGTTGATGGAGGGGCTAAGTCCATCACATGGCACAAACCGTCTAATTTCCTTTCCTATTCCACTTCTCCCTACATCCTTGGCTCCAGCTATGGAAAATAAGCCTACTTATCTCTGATGGAGAAGAGTCCATTTCATTTTCCTCTCAAGGCAAAGGGAGAAGAAGGAGGTGATAGAGCTTGGAGTCAGGAAGACCATAGTTCAAATCAGTCCTCAATAACTTATAAACTATGTGATTCCAGGCAACTGATTTAGCTTCTGTCTACCTCAGTTTCCTCATCTGTTAAATGGAGATAATAAAAGTATCTACCTCCTAAGCTTGTTATGAGGATAAAAGGAAATGACATCTTTAAGGTGCTATTTGTCAAGTGCTAGGCAAAAGCTAGCCATGATTATGCTGAGTCCTAAACTACCTAAAATCCTAAACTACCTAAAATCCTAAACTACATCCTCTCTAACCTCTTTTCTGTGTATCACTGTATATCATATTCAATTAGTCATATCTATATTCAGATAATTGGAAATTATGGCTGCTGAGTTGTCTACCCAAACCATCTCACACAAACACTGAAATTCCTCGAAAGGAACTCAAATTTTTTTTTGACAATTTCAGTTAAGTTTAATGTCATTTCATTAAATTTGCTGGGTCCATGTTTCAAGAAAAAGAAAAAAGGGGAAAGAACATGATTCTGAAGTCCAAGGGACTTGGTTCAATTCCCCCCTCTGATGTTGACAACCTGTGTGACCCTGGATAAGTCACCTAATCTATCAGTTTCTTCATTTGTAAAAAGAGGGAGTTGAACTAGATGATGTCTGAGGTCCCTTTCAACCCTAGACTTATGACCCTTAATTCTGCACCTATAACTAATAATCTGATATCTTAAAATATACAATGTTGCCACAATAAAATATTTTAATTTTTTCCTCCCTTAAGAAGCAGAATGGAAGGTGATGAAAGGAGACAAGATCTTTATGACAAGACAGACCTATCTCTAAGATTTTTTTAATTTAACAATTTATTGGACACATATTATAGATACCTCAAGGGAGGTACAAAAGTGAATAAATGTAATCCCCATTAAAAATATATATATAAAGGAAGAGGAGGAATGAAAAAAAAAACTATAAAACAAGGTAAGATATAACAGAGAAGTACAAAGCCTAAATGGGTTTGGTGACCTATCCAGCTAAGTTATAAGGGAAAGCAATAGAAAAAGTAATGTGATGAAGGATGAGAATTTAGACACTTAAAGAAGGGCCAAAGGCTAGTTTAGGGGATGAAGAAGGTATTTCAAACAGAGGTGAATGGGAGAAGCCAAGATGCGGAGGTAGAGAAATGAGACTGATATGCTTAGAAGCTAAAGTCATCCAGTTTAGTTAAAGTAAATTATGTGACAGAAAGCAGATTGAAATAAGACCAAAAAAGGAGGCTGGAGTGGAAGCAAATAGAGCCTTGAACACCAAGTGAAGGAATCTGGACTTTATTTAGTAGGTAATGAGCCACTGAAGTTTCTGAACAAGCAAATTTTGTTATTATTTAGCAAAAAGATTAACCTAATAGCAGCAAAGGATTGATCAGAGGGATTAGTGCAAAAGTGCAACAAGCCTCAGCAAAAAGAAATGAAGTCCTGAACTGGAATGATGGGAGTGAGAATGGGGAAATGATGAAAGCAAAAATTTAAGGTATATTGTTGCTGGAGGCAGCAAGGTGGTGCAGTGGATAGAGCACCAGCCCTGAAGTCAAGAAGACCTGAGTTCAAATCTGGTCAAAGACACTTAACACTACCTAGCTGTGTGACCCTGGGCAAGTCACTTAACCCCAACTGCCTCAGCCAAAAAAAAAAAGAGTATATTGTTGCTTCAAATTCAAACAACTATCATATTTATAAGTAGTTGCAGGTGGTAACAACTATAACTTGCTACCAAAGCTAGCCAGAAAGCCAGATGAGATCATGGCATCTTGGTAGTCTACTCTCATAAATTAAACAAACTGTGAAACTGTGAAAAGAGATGCTCCTAAGTCACACCTCCCTAAAAGCCCCTTCTTACTCTTTTTAAAACTACCTATGCTCCCTGTACAGTGAACCCAATTTGTAAGGGTCAAATTATGAAAGTATTTGCCCAAGCCTCATGTGGGCCACAGCCTTAAGCAATGATTTCTCACATCGAATCAAATGTTTATTGAGCACTATGTGCAAGGCAAGACAAAGAGTGGGTCCTATTTAGGAAACAAAAAGATTTAAAATGTCACCTATCCATAAGAAGCTCATTAACTAGATGAGAATTACAAATATGCCTGCCCAGACCACATAATACTACACTGACCAAAGTTATTTCACGATAACACATTATAACACTAAGGTCATCAAATTTAACTACAGACAGCATCAGTGGAGTTTCAGATCAGATGGCTGACAATGACAGTAGGATATTGTGAAATAAACATTATTCAGACACAACAGATTGCTCCTTGTGATGCTGGGGTTTTTCTTTGTGAAATCAACTGACATCATTAGATAGTACCTGACTACATAAAAAAAAGAGAGAAATAGAACCTGGATCTGTGATTTCATTCATAAAGAGCATTCCTAAGGGAGGAAATTTCCTCTACAAGAAACCCATACTTTGTTTCTTACCATCTTTATTTGTCCATTCAATGGTTTTCCACCGATATCTAAAAATACATAACAAAAAGCACCTGGCCAATTAGGTTATAATGCAGAATTAGAATTTTGTCTCATATAATTAATATTTAAGACAACTCTGAGCATAGAAACAGAGGCAACCTGTGTACAGTATATTTAATCTTAAAATAAAAGTAAATAAGCAATAGAAACAAGATGGCTGACTAGCACAAAGGAGTACAGGAAGCTTCCCTCCCCTCCCCTAACCCTCTATCTCATCTCAACAGATCTAGAAAATGCATCGGAACAATTCCTTTTAGGGAAATACAAGAAAAAAAAGCAGAGTAAGTCATTTCTCCAGGCCAGGTCAATAGATGAAGACAGGCAGAGAAGACTGTGGGATGGTATCTAGCCAAGAGAGCATTTTAGGACAGAGAGCTCTGTACTGAGGCAAGAAGGTTCATATCCGATATATTGGGACCTAAGCTTGTATAAGCCAAAGGAAGAGATGCTAACCTGCAACTCTGTCAATCACTTCCCAGTTCTGACTTAGAAATCTAGGGTAAACTAAGAAAAGGACTTGAACCTAAAGGAAGGATTATAATAGAAAGTCATAGATTTAGGCTGAGCAGGAAGCAAGTTCAGAAACAAGCAGAAGTTTTATCACTCAGCCCCCGGGGAAGCATAGCATGGTCTCAATTTCAGCTTCTAGCCTGTCTGAAGCCTGCAAAAAGAATAACCAGAGCAGGAATCCTAGAATAAATGCAAGCCTACTGAACCAATAGAGCTTTCCAGTAGGCTCACCATGGCTAAGTCCAAAGCACAAAATACTGAAACTGCAAACAAGCAAGTACCTCTTGCTCAGCTCTAAACCCAAATCAGGAACTTGCAGAACTCAGATGAGGAAGGGCAGCAAATAAACTCTGTCCTGGATATAGATCACTTTGGAAGCACTGAAAACTCGCAAGTAAACTCATTGCCCCTGGAATCCCAGAATAACCCAACACTCAATAACCTAAGAAAGCAACAGAAGGACTAGTCCAAACATTCCCTATAGAAGTGCATTCAAGTCTAGTCCAAACATAAACTCTGAAGTCAGGAAGGAGAATGGAAAAATGAGAGGGAAAAAAGAAAAGAATCCATACTATAACAAACTATAACAAACTATACTATAATCCATACTATAACAAAATGGTGACAGGTATTTAGCAGACATAAAACTAGAAAATAATAACTCCAGCATCTGCAAACAAAACCTCAAAGAATATTGGAAACAGCTTTGCACAAAAAGTATATAAAACCTTGACCAAGCATCAAATTTCCTAAAAATTAGAATGGACCAAATAGGACACAATGACTCCATAAAACAAAAGGAAATAAGAAAAACGAAATCAAAATACTGAAAAAAGAAAATAAAAAGTAAATCATCACATAGAAAAAAGAAATGACCAGGAAAGGAGATTTAGTAGAGGAAAATCACTGGACCGGGGAGGTGAAGAGGCAGGAAATCATTGGAATATCTGAAAGCCATGACCAAAATAAAGAATCTAGTTATCATATTTTAAGAAATTTTCAAAGAAAACTGTCAATTAGAACCAGAGTGCAAAGTAAAAACAGAAGAGCCAATCCACCACCTGATGAAAAAAAAATCCAATAAAATTTAAGACAACACTGAGCACAGAAACAGAGGCAATCTGCACACAATATATTTAATCTTAAAATAAAAATTAACAAGGATAAACTACTTGCATTCTAATATATGGAGATAACGTGGATTCTTTCTGAACCCTATCAACAAGGATCATAAAGGGAATCTAATTAAATAAAAGGTCTGAGGGGAGTTCTATTACATATTAATGATCTTAAAAGAATGAGAAAAGAAGGAAAATGAGGGTAAGGGAAAGCAGAAAAGAAGATTAAGAAAAATTCTTACATAACTGGGGTATATAAACAGAAATCTATACAAACAATAAGAAAGGGGGATAACGACTAATATTTAACTTCGCTCACTGTCATCTTAACTGGTCAAAGGAGGAAAGAATGCAAACCCATCCCCCCACACACATGCACAGACACAAAATTGGGAAATTAGGATATAGTATAATAGATTGTAAGCTCCCTGAAGGCATTTATGCCTACTTTGTGTTTTTGGTGCTTGACACCTAATAAGTATGCAATAAATGTTTATTGTTGGGGGAGGGGGAAGATGATGAAGGAAATGATTTAAAAGAAAGCTAGAAAGAGTTGTATAAACTGATTCAGACTAAAATGAAGAGAAAAATTTATACAATGGCAAGACTAAGGACAAACAACTTTGAAACCCCAGAAATGCTGATCATTATACTACCATGATGCGAGAGGACTCCTGATGAAACATACTGCCCACTTCCTAAGAGAAACATGAAGAACTCAGTGCAGTATGAAACATATTTTAGATACAGCTAATACAGAAATTTGTTTTGCTTAATTAAGCATGTTTGTAACAGGATTCTATTTTGGTTTTGTTTTTTTCTTTTTCAACTTGAGATGAGAATAGGTGAGGAGGGGGGAAAAGTAGATTTTTTCTGTTTAAAATTATTTTAATTTAAAATTTAAAGCTACATTAAAATTAGATATAAAAATTTTAAACTTTTAAATTTTCTTACATGTCTCATATCATCTTGCAAAGAAAAAATTTCACATTCCATTAAGACAAAAGATACAAAGTATACCTGCTAGTTTATAACAATCATGGGAAGCTTAAAAATTATTTAACACAATTTTCTCCTAGATTCCAAGATCTCAGATGAACATTTAAGTCATTTAAACAAAAATGTAAATTGGTTTATTGATCCATAGCTGAAAAACTTGTTATAGTTTGCCATTTAGTTGAATAAACAGTCTGAAAACTAGTAGGATAAATTTATAAAAATATGAGTCATATTCCAATTGACATAAAAAAATGCTGCAAGTCACTATTGATTAGAGAAATGTATATTGAAACAATTCTGAGGTACGATCTGATATCCATCAGATTGACATATATAATATGACAGAAAAGGGAAATGACAAATATTGGAGAGGATGTAGAAAAATTGAGACATTAATGTGCTATTAGTAGACTTGTAAACTGATTCAATCATTATGAAAAACAATTTGGAACTCTGTCCAAAGGGTTTCATAAAACTGTGCATACAAAGCTACTGAAACCCAACAATAACACTACTAAGTGTATTCCAAAGAGATCAATAAAAGAGGAAAATATGTACAAATGTGTACCAAGATATACAAAAATATTTGTAACACTTCCTTTAGTAGTGGCAAAGAATTGGACATTTAAGGGATGCCCAACAGTTGTGATTGGCTGAACAAATTGTGGTATATGATTGTAATGGAATACTATAGCACTACAAGAAAAGACGAGCAGGATGGTTTCAGAAAAATCTGGGAAGTTCTATATGAACTGATGCAAAGTGAAGTGAGCAGAACCAAGACAACAGTGTACACAGTAACAGCAATATTATAATTATGATCAACTGTGAACATGACAGTTCCAAAGAGCTTGAGATTGAAAATGCTATCCACCTCTAGAGAAAGAAATTATGAAGTCTGAACAAAAAAAAAATTTATTTTTCTTGAGGTTTTTTGGTCTGTGTTTTCTTTTTCCAATATGGCTAAAATGGAAATGTATTTTGCATGACTCATATGTATAATGTATATCAAATTGCTTACCTTCTCAAAGAAAAGAGGGATGAAAGAAGGGAGAGAACTCAAAATTTGAAAATAAGAATGTTTTTGTTTTTGTTTTTAAGTTTTTATATTTAATTGAGAAAACACAAGAGAGGGAAAAAAAACCTATTGGGAACAGTCTATATCAATTTTCAAAACCAGAACTAATCATTGTAGGCAACTAACCACTCATAACATCAACATTAAATCAAAGAAAGATTTAAAAGTTTTCATTGGAATCCAAAGGAATTAAATGGTTGTTCCTATGTTACCAATGATCCTACAATAGCTTCCCAGTAGTCACAAAAGGACTAAAACCTGATGATATTAATGAAAAATACATTCTCACTACTGGGAAAAACAATTCATATAAAATGTCCTATGAAGAAAACATATTTTGGGTAGATCATTTCTATTCTGAAGTAGCCACATGCAATTAGTGTTACAAAGGATATAACAGAGAGGTTTTGTGAAATTTTTATTCAGACTTTTTTTTTCCTATTACCCTCATAAGTTGTAGTTTTTAAGGCTGACATTTGTTTTCAAATTTTTATTAATCATTTCTGTAGGCTGAGCTTAAAACTGTCCACAAACTTACTATCTCTGCACAAAGCATTGACAACCAGCTTACTTTGAGGACTCAGCAAATATTTGTTTTAATGAGCCCTGTCCTACACTGCTAGGTCTACTTAATCTGCCATGTTAATCTATACTAAGATTGCAAGGAATCTTATATTTTCTACAGCAATTGTTAAAAAGCAAACATTGTTTTAGCAAAAAGTTAACAAAAGCCTGTTTTCCCAGGTTGTAACCAGATAACTTAAATTGTGTAGGGTCATATCAAAAGGATCATTTAACATAGCAAGGCTTTCAGCAGGCCTATTTGAGAAAACCAAGTGCATGAGTTCACATAGGATATAAAAATGGGTCAGATTTTCCTTACTCCTACTTACACAGAGTAACACTATGGTCATCTAATCCTCTCATAAGAATGATTACTTTTGCAATAGTCAATTAAGTCACAATATATCACAAAAAGAGTTCTTTGTGCATTTTTAAAAGCATTACTGATACCACAGATTTTACAAGAGGTTTGTTTGAAATAGGTCACTCTATAAAGTCTCGGATTAATTATTTAATTCTTAAGAATTAAAATATTAAGCTAGCTTAATCTTCAGATTATACATAGAATTTTTTAAGACTGTAATAAATGATTTTTTCTTTATCACATCAATTGACTAGAAAAACCTTTGGAATTTAAAACTAAAAGTGTAAAGGAAGAGATCCCTAAAGGAACTTTTTGTATACCAATAATATACCTCTTGGAACAACCCTTCCTACACTGTGCACACCACGAACAAGGAAATTGACATAATTCTTCCAACATAAATTAGGATGATCAATCTGGGGCACATTCAAGAGATAGAGATGGAGCTAAAATAAATGGAAAGTGAAGAAAAGCAGATAATATGGTCAAAAAGAAACGATAAATCAGTCAATAAATGAAGTGCTTATGAGTTTATATTTTTACTGCAATGACTTAGGTGGCAAGATGGAGTTATATCATTCTAACAGCAAAAACCTCAGAGTGGTGTGCATAAGGACAAGGCAATTATATTAACCTACTACTAAGAAGTACAACTAGGGGAAATGACCAAGTTTTTAATGGTGTGTCTCCTGTCAATCTTACAAACAGTGGCTAATATAAAACAGAATCATCTTCCCAAGAGAGTGGAACAAAATCAGTTTCTCAGTACAAATGTTATAGGCAGCTTGCTGCAGTGGGAAAACACCAGAGTAGAAGTAAGAAAATTGAGCCTATAATCTTAGCTCTCTTATTCATCAGACCATGGGTATATTAAAACTTGACTTAAAAAAAATTAAACTTCCTTATTTGTAAAGTGGAAATAATAAAAATCCAGTCTATTTCACAGTATGTATCAAATTAGATAACAGCTATAAACAAGGGAAACAGTCAACAGCTCAAATACTCCACAATATTGGTTACTTGCTAGAAGATCTACTAAAGAAGATCACAGAGGGCTAGCTGGAAAATATCATCTGTGACTTCTCAGATTTTCTGTCATGCCACTGTCCCAAATACTAAAGTATTCTAGCATACAGCTTACTTAAGTTCAATATTGAATTATATTTGGTAACTAAAAAACAAAACAAAATTCTCACTATAGAAATACTTAGCTAAACAACAACCAATAAAAAATATGTAAGAGTTTATTCAAATACTGATAGGAAAATAGTACAATACAAATTGGTCAATTATACTATAAACTCCCCATAGATTTTTCCTATAGAGGTTTCCCAAAAAAGAAAATTATTTATTTAATAAATTTTAAAATAACCAAAAAATATAAGCCATAAAATTATTAACAAATTAAAGTGCTACAAACTATAAGTAAAAATGATTTGCCCCAGTTAGAATTTAGGGGAAGTTAAGAATGAATATTATTAAACCCTACAAAATTCTAATAAGGATAACAGTTATAAAACTCCTTTTGATGTCCCCTTGCCTTGAAGCATAGTCCAGCATGTGAATCTTGTGGCAAGGAAAAAAATAAAAAACATATGATTAATATTTAGAGACATTTAGAAGGAGGAATGGAAATGCCTCGGGAAACCATTACATTTCCTAAGTTCCAAAATGAATACATGTGACATGTCTCAACTGCATTAAGAATATACTTTTTCCACAGGAGATAAAAGAAAACAATAACAACAGATTAGGGGGAGAGGGTAGTAGATAAGTGAGGATGACAAAACCAACTGAAACTCACCTAAAAAGTTCAAAAAAGTCTTCCATTTCAAAAAATCAAAAAAGTTTATGCCAAAAATTACACTCCCTAATGTCATGTTTATGGTGAATTTCCTTACATTTAATTCAATACCATATTTGTATATGATGTTAATTTTTATAGAGGACATTCTTTTTCCTCAGCTGAGTACTATAAAATTCTAACAAAATTATCTCTCCAAAAAAAAAATCTGTAGGAACATATGGTGCTATTTACGAAGTAAGAATTTCTGTTGAAAAGTCACAATGATGGTTTTTCTGACTGAATATATAAACATGAAGGTCCTGGACTGTTTTAGAGGATGTCCATATTCTGCTATAATGCTCAAAGGATATTTAAAGAGTCTCTAAAAGTCCTTTTTTTTGCAGCAGCCCAAGTCTGAAAGACAAATTAAGGAAACATTCTAACTAAAAATTAGCAAACATTTTTCTTCTTGGGGAAAGAAATAAATAAAGTTGGGAAAAGGTACCAGTGAAATCTAATCAACAGAAACTGAAGTAATGCCGCCAAACAATGGGGCCACATCAGTTTCTACCACTTCTTCCCGGGGACACTTCCAAGAACATTTAAAAAAAAAATCCTCCTGTGATTTCCTTTGATATAAACATCACTTTAAGGCTTAATTGCATGACCTGCTGTATATGGTGACACAACTGAAAATGAAAAAAAAAATGCAAATATTAGCAAAACTATTTGGATAATGAAATAATGGGAATTTTCTGAGTTCTTATTACTTTTTTTTTTTTTTTTTGCTTAGGCAATTGGGGTTAAGTGACTTGCCCAGGGTCATACAGCTAGGGAATGTTAAGTATCTGAGACTAGATTTGAACTCAGGTCCTCCCGACTTCAGGGCTGGTGCTCTATCCACTGCGCCACCTAGCTGCCCCAAGTTCTTATTACTTTCTAAACAACATTATACTAGGCACTAAGAGAAATGTAAAGAATGACAATTACTCTCTACCCTCATAGAGCTGACTCTCCATGTAAAGAAGCCTAGTAAAGGAAATAAAATATGTATAAACAAAAATAGAATATAGAATGTAATTATGGATAACAAAGGTACATGCAAAGCACTCTGAAAGCACAAAGGACAGAGGAGTTTTGTACTTAAAAAAAAAAAAAAACTCCAACAGGCAGAGACAGGAACAAGGTCATTCCAAATGAGAGGAATGCTAAACAAAGTAATAAATATTAGACATAGATAAGAAGAAATCCATAGAATATATTTAATTCAATATGTGCCTACCTTGTACAACTCTAATAAGATTACAAAGAGGAAATAAGGCATAATCCCCACTCACAAAAAGCTTACAATTTAATAAGAGGACAAGATATCTATAAGAAAAGGAAGAAAAATGAGTAAGACATATGGCATAAGTAGATTCATTAGGATTTAGATGTGGGAGAAGGCACAAAGATAAAAATCATAACAAAAGAATTGATAAATGCAAGTTTTTATAGAATAATTTTACACATATACATGCATACATATATATACATGGAAACATATACATATACCTATTAATGATTAATGGTAACCACCTCTGAGGCAGAGAAGGGAGAAGAGAAAGAAAAAAGAGAAATTTACATGGTAATTTTGTTGTATATTTGAAAGGAATAGCAAAATGCACATTAGTAGACTATAGCTTCATGTGCAATCATCTTTTTTATATACTATGTTATGGAAAATATTTATTTTATTATATTAATTAAAAATAAAACAAATTAAAAGAAAAAAAGGAGATATTTTCAAGATTTTAACAGGGAATGACTAGAAAATGAATTTCAGTTAATTTTCAGTTAATACTGAAATTGAAAAAGTCAAGGAAGGCAGAAAAGGTAACAAATTCAGTTTGGGACAAAATAACTAATAGTTTGAATTTTTCAGTGCTTTAAAGTTTAAAAATATTAATACTTGTGCTATAAGGAAATAAATATGTCCCTTTTAGAAATGAGTAAGCAGAGGTTTACAGAAACAGAATAATTTGTACAAAGTCACCAAGTAATAAGAAATAGGATAAGTTTTGAACCTTGATCTCATTATTATAAACTGAGTTCTCTTTATAGTACACCAGACATTCAGTTGGATTAGGCCAAGAGGACTGGAAATGTGACTCTGGGCCTCAGGAGGCAGGCAAATTGAATAAAAAAAAAGATTTGGGTTTTATCTCCATAATATCAAAGATTAAGTCTATGAGAGAGGATGAGAGGGCAAAGAACATTATTAAGAACAGAGCTCTACTATAAATTCATGCATACTCTTTGACCCAGTAACATCATTATTGTTCTGTATCCCAGAGATCAAGAAAAGGGCAAAGGGCCTGTTTGTACAAAAATATGTACAACACTTCTTTTTGTGTGGCCAAGAATTGGAAACTGAGGGGATACCTGTCAATTGGGGAAAGGCTAAACAAGTTGTGGTATGTGATAGTGATGGAATACTATTGGGCCATAAGAAGCAAAGAGCAGGATGGTTTCAGAAAAACCTGGAAAGTCTTCAGATGAACTGATGCAAATTCAAGAAAACAGAACCAGAGCTGCATAAAAGCAATATTATAATAATGACCATCTATGATAGACCTAGCTACTCTGACCAAGCCAATGATCCAAAATTATTCTAAAATGCCCATCATGAAAAATGCTGTTCACCTCCAAGAGAGAACAAATGAACTCTACAGATTTAAGCTTATTTTTTTCACTTTCTTTATTTTTCTTGGTTTGTGTGTGTCTATGTGTGTGTTTTCTGGCAACATGGGTAACATGGAATTATATTTTTGCATAACTTTACATGTATAATTAATTGCTATCATATTACTTGCCTGAGGGAAGGAAAGGAAGGAGGTAGAGAACTTGACACTAAAAACTTTAAAATATTTATGTTTTTTAAAAAGTTTAATTTGGAAATATTTAAGAATTTTTTAAAAAAAATTTTAAAGAGATAAAATTTCCTCTAAGAACTGCTTTGGCATAACTTTTGGTATATTATCTCATTATTATCATTCTCTTGGGTACCAACTGCTCCCTTAGTCTGCCCTCCCATCTATCACCCCCTCTTCCATCTCTTCTTTCTCCAAGTGTTTCTAACCTCCCTTCTATCTAGCCCCTTCCTTTTCTTTCTCTTCTTTCCTCCTACTTCTCTATAGAGTAAAATACATTTCTATACTCAATGGATTATATGTTATTCCTTCTTTGAACTAAAACTGATGAGATTAAGTTTCAGATAGTATTCATCCCCCTCCCTTCTACTATAAAGGCTCTTTTTTTGCCTCTTCAAATGATCTAATTTACCCTTCTTTAACATCATCAATTTATACCTACACCCTCTGTCTATGTCCCCCTCTAGCTTTCCTAATAAAAGATACACTTCATGAGGTTACAAGTATCATTTCCCCATGTAGGGATTGTAAAAAATTTAACCTTTAAATAATGTGGGTTTTTTCTGTTTCCAAAGTTCTCCTTTTTGTGCTTCTCTTGAGTCCTGTGATAGTAGTTCAAATTTTCTCTTTACTTCTGGTATTTTCAATAGAAATGATTGAAAGTCCCCTAATTCTTTTTTTTTTAATTTTATTTTATTTGCATTACATATGTGTGGGTAATTATTTAACACTAACCCTTACATAGCTTTCTGTTACAAATTTTTCCCCCCAACTCCCCATCCCTCCCCTAGATGACAGGATATCCACTACATGGTAATTATGTTAGAATACTTAAGAAATCGAATATATGTATACATATTTCCAAACATCATTGTTGTGCAAGAAAAATCTTATCTACCCAAAAGATATATCAGATAAAGGAAACACAATGTAAGCAAACATCAATCAAGGAGTATGAGAATGTTATGTTGTGGTCCACATTTCACATACCTCTCTCTGGGTGTATATGGCTTTCTTCAGTGAACAATTGGAGGTGGTTTGAAACATTTCATTGTTGAAGAGAGCCATGTCCATCAGGATTGATCATCATATAGTCTTGTTGCTGTGTATATTGATCTCCTGGTTCTGCTCATTTCACTCAGCATCAGTTCATGCAAGTCTCTCCAGGGAAAGTCCCCTAATTCACTGAAGATCAATCTCTTCCTCTGAAAGATATTATCATTGGGTAGTTGATTCTTGATTATAATCCAAGGATCTTTGCCTTCTAGAATACGGTATTTCAGGCCTTCCAATCCTTTATTGCAGACCCTGCAAAATCTTGGGTGATCCTGACTCTGATTCCTCAATACTTGAATTGTTTTGTTTTGTTTTGTTTTCCTGGCAGCCTACACTATCAAGATTATCTAGAATTTTGAAATGATGTTTCTTGGAGTTTTCAGGAACTCTTTCTGGAGGTAATTTCTGGATTCTTTAAATTACTATTTCATTTTCTGTTCCTAGGCACATCAGGGCAGGTTTCCTTGATGATCTCTTTGAGAATGCTATCCAGGCTCCTTTTTTGCTTGTGAACTTCAGGTAGTCCAATAATTTTTAAACTGTCTTTCCTGGATCTATTTTTCAGGTTGTTTTACCAATGAAGTATTTTATGTTTTCTTCTATTTTCATCATTTTGTTGGCTTTGTTTGACTGATTCTTGAAGTTTTCTTCCCTCCTAACCTTCCCTCCTTCTTCCTTTTCTTTTTTCCTTTTCTTCATAAGTAGATTTGGCAGGAGCAAAGTCCAAATCAAATACTTAAGTAACCTCATTTTAGAAAAAGAAATTTTAAAAGTCATCAATGAACTCCCTAAGAAAATCTCCAGGACCAGATGGATTTGCAAATGAATTCTATCAAACATTTGAAGAACAATTAATTCTAATACTATATAAACTATTTGGAAGAATAGGCAAAGGAGGAGTCCTGCCAAATTCCTTCTATGGCAAAAATGTAGTACTAATATCTAAACTAGGAAGAGCCAAAGCAGAGAAAGAACATTATAGACCAATCTCCCTAATGAATATTGATGCAAAAATTTTAAATAAAATATTACCAAAAAGAGTACAACAATTTGTCAGCAGAATAATACAATACAAACTCATGGGATTAATGCAAAACTGGCTCAATATCAGGAAAACTAATAGCATAAGTGACCATAACAAAACTAACAAAAATCATATGATAATCTCAAAGATGCAAAAAAAAAATTTTTGACAAAATACAGCACCATTCCTGTTAAAAAACACTAACGAACATAAGAATAAATGAACTTTTCCTTAAAATGATAAGCAGCATCTACAGGAAACTGAGAGCAAGCATTATTTGTAATGAGAAGCTACAAGCATTCCCAGTAAAAACAGGGATGAAGCAAGAATGCCCACTATCACCACAATTATTCAGTATTATACTAGAAATTTTGGCTCTAACAATAAGAAAAGAGGAAGAAATAGAAGAACCCAGAATAGGCAATCGGGAAATAAAACAATCACTTAGATGATATGATGGTAGATTTAGAGAACCCTAAAAAAAAAAAATCAAAAAACTATTCAAGATGATTTCAGATAGGCCTGGAGACTTGTGTGAACTGATGCTAAATGAAATGAGCAGAACCAGGAGATCATTATACAGAGCAACATCAATATTATACAATGATCAATTCTGATGAATGTGACTCTTTGCAACAATGAGATGATTGATGCCAGTTCTGATGAACTTGTGATGAAGAGAGCCATCTACACCCAGAGAGAGGACTATAAGAACTGAATGTGGATCACAACATAACATTCTCACTCTTTTTGATATTGTTCGCTTGCATTTTATTTTCTTACTCATTTTCTTTCCTTTTTGATCTGATTTTTCTTGTGCAAGAAGAGAATTGTATAAATATGTTTGCACATATTGGGTTTAACATGTGTAACATATATTGGATTGCTTGCCATCTAGGGGAGGGGCTGGGAGGAAGGAGGAGAAAATCTGAAACAAGATTATGCAAGGATCAATGTTGAAAAATTATCCATGCATATGTTTTGAAAATAAAAAGCTTTAAAAAAAAAAAGAAAGAAAGAAAAGAAACCCATGCTATGGGAAAAGAGTCAGCATTTCTATATGTTATTAAAACCTAGCAGCAAGAGATAAAGAAATTCCATTTAAAATAAATATAGACAAAATAAAATATTTGGGTGTCCATCTGCCAAGACAAACCCAGGAGCTATGTGAACACAATTACAAACCACTTTTCATACAAATAAAATCAGACTTAAACAATTGTTCATGGAGAGGTCAGGTTAACATAATAAAAATGGCAATTCAACTGAAATTACTTATTTCTACTTATTCAGTGCCATACCAATCAAACTTCTAAAAAATTATTTTACAGAGCTAGAAAACTTAAAAACAAAATTCACCTGGAAAAACAAAAGGGCAAGAATAGCAAGAGAATTAATGAAAAAAACGCAAAGGATGGTGGCCTAGCAGTACCAGACCTAAAATTCTATTGTAAAACAAGTCATCAAAACCATATGTGATAGAGTATGGGACTCTGCTGACAGGGAGTACAGAGGTCACCTTGACCTTTGGTGCACAATAAGTTTTTTGCCACTTGTTGAGCAAGGACCAATGATTTGTGACCATGGGAGAGGTCTCAGTCTGAGGGTCACAGCACAATTGCTCTTAAGCAGGGAGGCCTTGACAGGGCCTCTCGCCTGTGAGCGGGTTGCTACATTGCTAGATTGGCTCTCCTCACATTGACAGATACCATGCATACGCAAAGTCCACAAGCTGCTTCTTTGAATGGTGATTGGGGATTGCCTACTATTCACGTGCTGATCATGCTTGCAAAAATATATATCAACAAGACTGTGTGGCATAATAAACTGGAGCTCTTTTCACACTCTTATGAGTCTCCTGCCTCAAATATGAGATCAAAAGGCTCATATATTTTGAGGTTTTAAGACGGCCACAACACATATAGTACTGGCCAAGAAACAGAGTGATAGCTCACTGAAATATGTTACATACACATGACACAATAATTGATGACAATAGTAATCTACTGTTTGATAAACCCAAAGTCTCCAGCTTCTGGGATAAGAACTATTTGACAAAAAAAAAAATTGGCTGAAACACTGAAAAGTAATATGTCATTAGACTTATATGTCACAGCCCATATCAAAATAAAGTCAAAAATGGATATATGATTTAGGCATAAAGGGTGATACTGTAAGCAAATTAGGAGAATAAGGGGTAGTTTACCTATCAGATCTTTGAAGTAGGGAGGAATTTATGGCCAAAGAAGAACTAGAGAACATTATGAAATGCAAAATAGACAACTTTGATTACATTAAATTAAAAAGGTTTTATACACACAAAACAAAGGGAAGGGGAGGGAAATTTATAGCCATATATATAGGCCTCATTTCTTTTTTTTCCCATAATTTTTTTTCCATTAAAGCTTTTTAAGCAAAAGGAAATAAAAAAGCTAACTGAAGAAAATAATTCATTAAAAATTAGAATTGAACAAATGGAAGCAAATGACTCAATGAGACATCAAGAATCAAACAAAGCCAAAAAAATGAAAAAACAGAAGAGGTAAAAGAAAAAAAAAATTTTTAAATTAAAAACTTATGAAGACTCATCTTCCTGAGCTCAAATCTGGCGTTAGACACTTATAGCTATGGGCAAGTCATTTAACCCTGTTTGCCTCAGTTTTTTTTTAAATGAGCCAGAGAAGGTCAGAAATAGTCATACACAACTGAAAAACAACTGAACAACAACCAAAGAAAATAGGATCAAAATCAATGGTAGAGGTCCGCATATTCCTTTGTGATAGCAGGGCCATAATGGAAAATAAGTAAAGATTCAAATGAACTGAAACTCTACCTCTTTGTAACTGTGTGACTTGGATCACCTAATAAGTCACTTGGATAGAGTTGGATAGAGATTAACACCTGCCTCCAAATTATAATCTGTTTAACTGAATTTCCCTGAGTTTCGGATTTCTCACTGGTAAAATGGGCATAATGTAAAGACTAAATTTAATATCATATTTTAAAATGCCTTTTAAAAACATTCAAAATGCTATATAAATGTAACCTATTTATATCTTTTCTTTTCCTTGTACTATGCTTAATACAGAATGGGTACTTAATAAATTTTCATCAACATTCACTGAAAATGTAACACTCAGCAAAAATTTGTAATAATATTGTCTTTTATATATAAAGGACACCATCAAGCAACCATATACACAAGCTAATTCATTCTTGAATAATTAAAGAAAACGCAATCTAACATCAAAACCATTTTCTGACTCCAACCTTCAGATTTTTCACAAAAAGAAACATTAATATTTCATCTGGGAACAGAGGCAGGATATGTCTTATAAGAAATAAGAAAGCACAAATTCAGAGAACCAACAATGAAACAAACTGTCCACCTCAAGACAGAAACGACAGATATAAAGTGCAGAATAAGACATACATTTTTGGATCTGGAAAATATAAGGATTTGTTTTGTTTAAACAAAGCATCTTTGCTTCAAAAACTTTATTTTTTTTAATTAACAAGGTTATCAGAAAAGGAAGTTTTAATAATAGGAATATAAAAAAGGAAAAAAAAGATTTATTAAGCACTGTTTTAAATGCACAGCAGTCAACAGAAAGAAGCATAAACAAGTAGGACATGTAGAATTTGTTATATATATATATATATATATTTTGGCTTTTTTTGCTGAGGCAATTGGGGTTAAGTGACTTGCCTAAGGTCACACAGTTAGGGAATGTTAAGTGTCTTAGACCAGATTTGAACTCAGGTTCTCCTGACTTCAGGGCTGGTGCTCTATCCACTGCGGCACCTAGCTGCCCCATTTGTTATATTCTTAAAAGGAAAATCAAGCTGTACACAAGAGATATTACTTCATATATAATTCTCTTTTTTCTTTTCTATTTTGTATATGGAAATACTCATCTTACTTGATTTTTGTTAAGATAAGAATAAAAAATGTAAACCAGTTTTGTAAAAGTTATGAAAGGCTAATTTTTAGAAATTTTTTTTTATTTTTTTTAATTTTTTTATTGGCAAAGCATATGTATGAGTAATTCTTCAACATTAACCCTTACAAAGCTTTTTGTTACAAATTTTTCCCCCCTACTCCTTACCCCTCCCCTAGATGGCAGGATATCCACTACATGTTAATTATGTTAAAATACTTGACAAATCAAATATATGTAAACATATTTCCACACATTGTTGTGCAAGAAAAATCGTATCTACAAGAAAGAAAAATCAGATAATGGAAACACAATGCAAGCAAACATCAATCGAGAGCATGAAAATGTTATGTTGTGGTCCACATAGAAATTAATTTTTAAAAAAGCAATTTTATGTTTTATGTTTTTGTTTCATATGAAACATTGCCCCAAATAATTGATAATGGATGCACATTAAAACAATGCTATGATTTTAACACAAACATAACAAATTAGCAAAGATGAGAAAATGTGGGAACAGTAAATATTAGAAGAATTATGTAAATACCCATGAATGTAATGTTGGCAAATCTGTTAATCAGTCCAAACATTCTGGAAAGCAATTTGGAAATAACCAATAACTTGATTAAGCACTTACTCTGTGCCAATCATAGTGCTACTAAGTACTGAGGATACAAGTTTAAAACATGAAAATAATCCTTATTTTCAAAAAGGTTATATTTCAATAAGGAAGACAACAAATACATATACATATATATGCATACACACACATATAAATATAAATATGTGCATGTGACTCAGCTATTTAGTATCTAAAATTAGATCTGAACTCAGGTCTTTCTGGCTCTAGGGCATGCATGTACACGCACACAAATGGAGAAGAAAAGAGAGCCTCGGACAAAACTGCAGAGAATACTCACCTGGGGAGCTTGATAGAATTTCTGAACCAGCAGAGGAGACAAAGAAGGAACAATCAGAGAGATAGGAGAACTAGGAGAGAATAGTGTCACAAAACTTGAGAAAGTATAAAGTCATCAGCAGTATAAACTGCAAGAGATAAGTGGAGAAGAAAGATTGAAAAATGACTATCAGTTTGGCAATTAAGAGAATGTCAGTCACTTTGGAGGAAGTAGTTTCAGTTGAGGGAAGGCATTGGAAGCAAAGGTTGAAAATAACTGAGGAATCAGAGGAGATAAAGTAGAGGCAGCAAATGGATATCTTTTTCAAGCAGTTGGCCAAAGGAAGAGAAGTATAGGGCAAGAGCTTAAGAGGATGGCAGGATCTACTAAATATTTTTTTTGGAAGAGAGGGATAGAAAAGAAGGGGTACAGTGTTAAAGGGCTGTGTTTTTTTAAGATGGGAAAGAATTGGAATTTGAAGGCAACAGGGAAGGAACTAGTATGTAAGAGGAGATCAGCAATTCAAGAGATAGAAGAACTCACTGAAGATGCAAACTACAGAGTCAGGCTTGGCTTTGGCTAATCAATTGTGCAAATAAAGTGACAGAACTGCCTATATTCTTAATTCCAGATATCCACCACTAAGTATGTGGGTAAAGAAGGTCAGTGAAAAAAAGAAAAGCCACATATATTCAAAAATATTTGCACACGTTTCATGGTCAAGAAGTAGAAAGAAAGCAGTTGCCTATGAGAAATATTGAATGTGATGAATACAGAAAAACATAGGAAGGCCCCTATGTCTTAGTGATTCAGTGGTAGAATTTTCCCCTGATTTGTTGGGAAGGTATTCCTGGCCTATATTGCTTCAGGTCACTAAAAAGGCACAGAAAATAGAATGGAGGGAGGGAAGGGAAGAGGGGGAGTGAGGAAGACCCAAGTTCAAATCCTGCTTCATGCACTCTCTAGCTATGTGATCTTGGTCAAGATAGTAAAAATCTCTGGCTCAGTTTCTCCATGTATAAAATGAGGGGACTTTGATGGCCTTTAAAGGTTCCATTCAGCTCTAAATCCATGATCCTAAGAATCTAGTAAACAGAAGAAAACAACATACACAACGGAAATGGAAATAACAACAGAGCAGCTGAAACTGATTATTGTGAAATTATAATAAACAAGTTTAGTTCTAAAAAAGGAGATATGAGAAAGCACTAGTTATCCCTGCCTTTGCAGAGGGGGTATAATGGGTGCGGAGTACTTCACATAACGTCAAATTTTTTTGATATATTGGTTAGTTTTGCTGAACGACTTTTTTTCTTCTTTTGTCCTCTTTGTCATAGAGCTAACTTTTTGGGAGGGGAAAGAAAGGGCATGTGTTGGGAAATATAGAGGATATTAAAATAAAAGTTGTCAAAAAATCTTATGAAAATAAAGTGTCTCCAAAAAAAAAGAAGTAATAAAGGAATATTCATAAAAGAGGAACAGGAACGATCAGTGGCATAGGATAGGATATCAGGGCAATCTAGGCAATAACTTTAGCAATTTAGTGTTTGATAAATCCAAAGACCCCAGCTTTTAGGATAAGTACTCACTATTCGGCAAAAACTGCTGGGAAAATTGGAAACTAGTGTGGAAGAAATTAGGGCTTGAACCACACCTAACACCATATACCAAGATAAGATCTAAATGGGTTCATGATCTGGATATAAAGAGTGATATTGTAAGTAAATTAGAGGAACATAGTATAGTTTACCTCTCAGACCTGTGGAGATGGAATAAATTTATGTCCAAAGAAGATTTGGAACTCTTAACTGAACACCAGATAGATAATTTTGATTATATTAAGTTAAAAAGTTTCTGTACAAACAAAAATAATGCAGACAAGATTAGGAGGAAAGCAATAAATTAGGAAATCATCTTTACATTTAAGGGTTCTAATAAAGGCCTCATTTCTAAAATATATAGAGAATTGTCTCGTATTTATAAGAATTCAAGCCACTCTTCAGTAGATAAGTGGTCAAGGGATATGAACAGACAATTTTCAGATGATGAAATTAAAACATATGAAAAAGTGCTCCAAATCACTATTGATCAGAGAAATGCAAATTAAGACAACTCTGGGGTACCACTACACACCTGTCAGATTGGCTAAAATGACAGGAAAAGATAATGATGAATGCTGGAGGGAATGTGGGAAAGCTGGGACACTAATACATTGTTGGTGGAACGGTGAACGGATCCAACCATTCTGAAGAGCAATTTGGAGCTATGCTTAAAAAGTTATCAAACTGTGCATACCCTTTGACCCAGCAGTGTTTCTATTGGGCTTATAGCCCAAAGAGATCTTAAAGGAGGGAAAGGAACCCACATGTGCAAGAATGTTTGTGGCAGCTCTTTTTGTAGTGGCTAGAAACTAGAAACTGAGTAGATGCCCTTCAACTGGAGAATGGCTGAATAAATGATGGCATATGAATGTTATGGAATATTATTGTTCTGTAAGAAACGACCAACAGGAGGATTTCAGAGAGGCCTGGAGAGACTTGCATGAACTGATGCTGAGTGAAAAGAGCAGAACCAGGACATCAATATACACGGCAACAACAATACTACATGATGATCAATTCTGATGGACATGGCTCTCTTCAACAATAAAATGTTCCAAACCAGTTCTAATTGTTCAGTGAAGAAAGCCATATACATCCAGAGAGAAGGATATGAAACATGGACTACAACATATCATTTTCATGCTCTATATCAATGATTGCTTGCATTGGGTTTCCTTTCTCAGATATTTTTTGTTTATGTAGATAAGATTGTTCTTGCACAGCAAGGTAAGTATGGAAACATGTATACATATATGCGACTTGTCAAGTATTTTAATATAATTAACATGTAGTGGACTTCCTGCCATCTAGGGGAGGGGAGGGGACTAGTGGGGAAAATTTGTAACGGAAAGCTTTGTAATAGTCAATGTTGAAGAACTACCCATACATGATATGCAAATAAAAAGCTTTAAAAAAAAAAAAAAGAAAAGAAAAGAGGAACAGGAAGACGCCACTTAATCAGTAATTAAAAAGACACATATGGACATGCAGTGGCCTTATGAATTACTAAAGTAACTTCATCATCTTAACTTTTCTACAAAGTTAAGTGGAATAACATCAGGGACTAAAAATGATGACAATGATTTAAAGAAAAGCTACCAAAAATTATGTAGTCTTTGGGCTACAAACTGTGTATTCAATTCAATTCATCTGAACAAGCATTTATTGAGTACCTAATAATGAAATTAATAATAGATAAATGTCATATAAAGCTTTACAGATTTCAAAGCACTTTCCATATATAATTTCTTATGTGTCTTGTGGAACCATCTTGTGGAAGTAGGTGCCGTTATTATCCATTTTGAACAGATGAAGAAATGGATTATAAGTGACTTATTCAAGATCACACAGCTAGTAAGAACTGAGGAAAGATTTCAACTCAGATCTTCCTGATTCCAAAGCCAATGCTTCACTTCTGATGTGCCAGACATTGTGCTAAGCGCCAGAAACACAAAGACAAACTAAACCATACCTGCCCTTAAGCAGCTTCTGCTGGGGCAACTAACATGTATACAAAAGAGGCACATGAGGCAACTAAATGGCATGGAGGATAAAGTGGAAGTTAAGAAGCCTGGAACTGGAATCCTGCCTCAGATACTATGAAGCTAGGCAGATCATTTAACTTTTCTAAGATTGAGTTTCCTCATCTGTAATATGAGATTGTACTGAGGATTAAAAGAGATAAAATATGTAAAATGATTTGCAAACCTTAAAGCTTCAGATAAATGCTAGCTATTAAAACACAAAGTAAATGCAAAAATCATTGCAGATAGTCAATATGACCATATCCCACTAAATCTTTTTCCCCCTGAGACAATTGGGGTTAAGTGACTTGCCCCAGGGTCACACAGGTAAGAAGTGTTAAGTGTCTGAGGTCAAATTTGAACTCAGGTCCTACTGACTTCAGAGCTAGTGCTCTACTACAACACCTAGCTGCCCCTCATATTTTCTTAAATCATCTATGTGAAAGGCAGCTTGATCTAAAAAAACCTTTACAGAAGTTTATTTTCATGCTCTTTTATCTCTCAATAATTTCAAATCTTAATACCTTTCATTTATGCTGCTAAACTGATTTTCCCCAAGTTTTTTTCTGTAAGAGAAAAAAATTTTGAAATGAGAAAAACTAAATTTAGAAATTAATACCAAGTCACAGTCAAGAAAAAGGGACAAATATGTAAAATCTACCTCCAAAATCTATTGACAACAAAGTAAGACAACTTCTCACAAATATATTAACATCAACTAGAAGCACAGAAAAGCATTAGCAGTATTTCAAAATAGTGAAATCACCTATGAAGGGAGGTCAACTCCTGGCCTTCAACTTATGGTCTTAGAGAGTTGCCCAGACTACTAAAAGGTTAAATGACTTAGCCAAGGCCACACACACACAGTATGAGTGTGTGTAAGTGTGTGTAAGTGTGTGTGTGTGTCTGTGTGTGTCTGTGAGTGTATGTGTATGAGAGAGAGAAGTGGGAGGGCAGGACTTGAACCCAATTCTTCATTGCTTTAAGCATTATTTGAAATATTGCAGTATTTCAAATAAATGATGAATTACACAAGATACAGTAAATATACCAAATTTCATTATAACACCTGTTAGCCTTCAGGTAAGAATCATTTCAACTCCTCTACACAGTCTCAAAATTGGCTTACAATAGTTTTTTAAAGGAATCTTTTACCTGCTATCAGAATCTGATGCTATTTCCTTTCTCCCTCCAAAGCGGATTTGGCACTGCACCAAAAAAAAAAAAAAAAAAAAGTCATTTACATTAATGGTTGAGACATGGGACATTTTAAATAAATCCATCATTAAAATTTAATAAGTACTTACTATGTGCTGGAAACTATGC
Organism: Myrmecobius fasciatus; assembly: GCA_023553655.1. Taxonomy (NCBI): domain Eukaryota; kingdom Metazoa; phylum Chordata; class Mammalia; order Dasyuromorphia; family Myrmecobiidae; genus Myrmecobius; species Myrmecobius fasciatus. Next base: position 44,927 of record JAJPUD010007086.1, read on the forward strand.
TAAACTAATACAAAGAAAGACAAAAAACAGTCCCTGCTCTCAAAGAACTCACAGCAGAAAACATACGAACAACTATGGACAACCAATTCTAAGGGGAAATGAAAAGAGGGCAAGGGAAGGACAAATTCAAGATGATGAGACAGAATTTTGTTGTACTTTGGCTATTATCACAAGACTAAAAAGTCAATAAGCAAACTGGCTCTCTTGTTATCTTTTTGAAAAGTAAGGAAGAGTTCAACTTTTAAAAAAAGAACAAGGAAACACTTTATCACCAATTTATTGTAAAAGGATTATTTCAAAGTCACTGAAAAACTAGATAGTGATCCAGTGAAAAAATTAGATATAGAAGCCTCTATAACTCATAAAGACTATCTACTACTAAGGGCTGAGTCAGTGGAAGAATACCTACCTACACATAGCAACAAAAGGGGAATTCCTTGACATTGAAAACAATATAGCACAATCTCACTAATGTAGTATTTTCTTACCTGTTTAACTGCATCCAGTAGCCGTTCTAGTAGAAACTGTCTTTTGGTATCATTACTCTGTGATCCTAAAATTCAACAAAATTGCATTAATTTTATTTATCAAACATATATTATGACTTGAGATATCACACAAATGATTTTCCCTATTGAAGTGATCATCTCTAAAAACAATGTTAAACTACAACCCAAGTTACTCTTACTAGGGGCAACAAATATTAACCAAATTTCCCAGATATTCTAACTCCTAAAAGCTATAAATTATTAAGCATCTATTATGCTTCAGGCAGAATTGACATGAATGTTAATAATGCAATGTTACATAGAAAAAGTCACCTAAAAAATCATTTTCACACTACTACCTGCAATTTACCAATATGCATTCACAGACTTTCACTCTAACTTCTCACTCAGAATCCTGAAACACCTTTTGAACATCAGTTTCTATAAATAATGTTCTTTAATTAGCTGAAAGTTTACTTTGTGCTATTCTTTACCCAACAGAAATAATAAGTTTTTCTTTCTTTTCCCTGTTACTATACTCAGGTCAGTTTGCCCTTTAAGTAGTGCCAGTTTGAAACTCAGCATGGTATTCTGAGTTTTCTTATTACTTAAGACAAATGGGAGCTAATTCAAGTATACAATTAAATTTACTAGAGTATGGTGGAATTTGGGGGTACAAACTATTTTCAGTTTAAATAAATCATGTATATTTACCAAGAACCTATAAAATAAATTATATCATTCCTTCTAGGGGTTCTCTGACATTATTTCCCTTTTACCTTTTCAGACTATTAAACCCTTAAGTTCTAACTTGACTCTTTGTTTCCTTCCTTCAGCACAAAGACAAATAACTGCCTTTAAAAAGTAACCATGGTATCTAAACAAAGTCCTTTTCATTTGGGACAAATTTTCCTTCTAGTAATGAGGTCCTGGGCAAGATGGGCACTTGCACAGAAAGCCTGAATCCCTGTAAGCAATCTGGAAAGGAGCTACTCCCAGAATCAAGCAGGGAGGAGTACAGATAGAAAAATAAGTAAACCCTTTTGATTTTGATTAGGCCTTTTGTTCAAATGAAGTGAAGATCTCTAGTAACTCAATCTTACTGTGCTCAATCAAAAAGTCAAGTTATGATGTAGTCACCACCTCCACCCCATCCCCGGTTATGTTTCCCCTATAAAAGACCTGCTTATAATGTAGAAATTTGCTAACTCTTTTTAAGGAGTTAAAAAGGGCTTTTTTTAGGGCTAATCTGCCAGTCAATGGCTACTCCTTATTACAGGCAAGGATGTGACCATCTACAGTGATGGATGTGGCTCTTTTCAGCAATGAGACGGTTGAGACCAGTTCCAATGATCTTGTGATTAACAGAGCCAGAGACAGGTCTGTAGGAACTGAATATGAATCACAACATAGCATTTTTACTCTTTTTGTTGTTGTTTGCTTACATTTTGTTTTCTTTCTCATTTTTTTTCCTTTTTGATCTTATTTTTCTTGTGCAGCAAGATAATTGTATAAATATGTATATATATATTGGATTTAACATATTTTAAACATGTTTAATATATATTAGATTACTTGCCATCTAGAGAAAGGCATGGGGGAAAGGAGAAAAATTTGGAATACAAGGTTTTGCAAGGGTCAATGTTGAAAAATTACCAATGCATATTTTGGGGGCGAGGGGAAGCTTTAATTTAAAAAGAACAACAACAACAACAAAAACAAGGTGATTCAGGCCAATTCCACTAGTCTGGTAATGGAGAAAACCATCTGCATCCAGATAGAGGACTGTCAAGACTGAATGTGTATTGCAACATGATATTTTCACCTTTTTTGTTGTTCTTGTTTACTTGCTTGTTTTTTTTCTTCTCATTATTTTCCCCTTTTGATCTGATTTTTCTTGTACAGCATGACACATGTGGAAACATGTTTAACCTGTATTGGATTGCTTGCTGTAGGGGAAGGGAGACATAGGGAGGAAAAGAGAAAAATTTGAAAAGTTTTGCAGGGGTGAATGTTAAAAACTACCTGTGCATGTATTTTGGAAAATAAAAAGTTATTATTTTTTAGAAAAGGAAATAACACCTTAATGAGAGAATAGGCCAATTGGTAAAAGATACATCAAAATCCAATGAAAAGAATTCCTTGAAAATCAAAATTGATCAAATGGAAAAAAATATATGAAATGTCACTGAAGAGAATTCCTTAAAAAATGGAATTGGTGGGGCAGCTAGATGGCACAGTGGGTAGAGTGCTGGCCCTGAAGTCAGGAGAACCTGATTTCAAATCCGGCCTCAGACACTTAACACTTCCTAGCTGTATGACCCTGGGCAAGTCACTTAAACCCCAACTGCCTCAGCAAAAAAAAAAAAAAAATATATATATATATATATATATATATGGAATTGGTCAAATAAAAAAGGAGGTACACAAGTTCACTGAAGAAAATAATTCCTTAAAAGTTAAAATTGGGCCAGTAGTAGCTAATGACTTTATGAGACATCAAGAAACAATCAAACAGGGGCAGCTAGATGGTACAGTGAATAGAGCAATAGCCCTGAAGTCAGAAGGACCTGAGTTCAAATCTAGCCTCAGACACTTAACACTTCCTAGCTGTGTGACCCTGGGCAAGTCACTTAACTCCAATTGCCTCAGCAAAAAAAACAAACAAAATCAAAAAAATGAAAAAACAGAAGAAACATCTCATCTTTTAAAAAATATCTAGAAAATAGATCCAGGAGAGATAATTTAATAATTATTGGAATACTTAAATGTTATGATCAAAAAAAAAAAAAAGGAGCCTTAGATATAATCATCTAAGAAATTATCAAAACTGCCATACAGAAACTAGGCATTGATCCACATCTAGCACCATACACCAAGATAAGGTCGAAATGGGTTCATGATATAGACATAAAGAATGATATTATAAACAAATTAGAACAATGTAGGATAGTTTACTGTTCAGATATGTGGAGGAAGAAGCAATTTGTGGCCACAGAACTGGAGATCATTATTGATGACAAAATAGATAATTTTGATTATATTGAGTTAAAAAGTTTTTGTACAAACAAAACTAAAGCAGACAAGATTAGAAGGGAAGCAGTAAACAAAGGTTCTGATAAAGGTTTCATTTATAAAATATATAAAGAATTGCCTCAAATTTATAAGAATTCAAGCCATTCTCCGACTGATAAATGGTCAAAGGATATGAACATACATAATGTTCAGATGAAGAAATTGAAACTATTTGTAGTCATATGAAAAGGTGCTCCAAATCACTACTGATCAGAGAAATGCAAATTAAGACAACTCTGAGGTACCACTTCACACCTGTCAGATTAGCTAAGATGACAGGAAAAGATAATGACGAATGTTGGAGGGGATGTGGGAAGGCTGGGACACTGATGCATTGTTGGTGGAGCTGTGAACGGATCCAACCATTCTGGAGAGCAATTTGGAGCTATGCTCAAAAAGTTATCAAACTGTGCATACCCTTTGACCCAGCAGTGTTTCTATTGGGCTTATATGCCAAAGAAATCATAAAGGAGGGAAAGGGACCCACATGTGCAAGAATGTTTGTGGCAGCCCTTTTTGTAGTGGCAAGAAACTGGAAACTGAATGGATGCCCATCAATTGAAGAATGGCTGAATGGGTTGTGGTATAGGTGTTATCGAATATTATTGTTCTCTGGCAAACTACCAGTGGAGTGATTTCAGAGAGCTCTGGAGAGACTTGCATGAACTGATGCTGGGTAAGATAAGCAGAACCAAGAGATCATGCAAGATTGTACAATGATCAATTCTGATGGACGTGGCTCTCTTCAACAATCAGAAGATTCAAACCAGTTCAGTGATGAAGAGAACCATCTACACCCAGAGAGAGAGGCCTGTGGGAACTGAATGTGGTTCACAACATAGCATTTTCAGTCTTTTTGTAGAGTTTGCTTGCATTTTATTTTGCTTCTTGCATTTTATTTTGCTTCTTTTTTTTTTAATACTGATTTGATTTGAATGATCAGCACAACCATGATAACTGTATAAATATGTATGCATATATTAGATTTAACATATATTTCTACTATGTTTAACATATATTGGACTACTTGCCATCTAGAGGAGGGTGTGGGGGAAAGGCGGGAAATTGCAACACAAGGTTTTCCAAGGGCTAATGTTGAAGAATTGTCCACGCATATGTTTTGAAAAATAAAAAGCTTTAATATTTTTTTTAAAAAAAAGAAAAACTGCCCTGATATTCTAGAACCAGAGATAAAATAGAAACTGAAAGAATCCACCAGTCACCTCCTAAAAGAGATCCCTAAATGAAAATTCCCAGGATTGTTATAGCACAATTCCAGAGCTCCCAGATCAAGGAGAAAATATTGCAACGAACAAAAAAAAAAAAAAAAACCAATTCAAATATTGTACAGTCACAGTCAGGATAACACAAGAATTAGCAATTTCTACATTAAAGGACTGGAGGTCTTGGAATATGATATTCCAGAGAATAAAAGAGAAGATCCAAAGAAAGTATAAACACTGAACAAAAAATTTGATCTACAAACACAGAACACAAGAGAAACATAAAAAGGTAACAAGAAAAAAAAAACTCTTGAGAACTATATTTATGTTATAGATACTTATAGAATGAGGGTTGATTTTATGAATATATTATTACATTATGATTATGATATTACTGTGATTTTATGATTATTATGATATGATTATTGTGATTTTATGATTATTATATGATAAACTGAAAAAGAAATTAGAGGTAGAAAAGGGATAACACTGGAAGAAGAGGAAAAGGAGGTAAAATAAGGGAAATTACATCACATGTAGAGGCAAAGAAAACCTATAATGATTGA
>JAJPUD010007086.1:52796-71051 GCA_023553655.1 Myrmecobius fasciatus
CTCCCATATTCTGAAAAGTACCTTCACTTAATCCTTTCATCCTCACTATCATCCTATATCTCTTCTGTCTTTTGTAATTAAATTACTTGAAAAGACTGTATATGATAGGTGCCTCTACTTTTCCTCCTCTCATTCTCTTTTTAACTTCTTACAATATGGCTTTTGACCTAATTAGTCCACTGAAACTGTTCTCTACAACATTAATGATCTCTTGATTGCCAAATTCAATGACCTTTTCTCAATTCTCGTTCTCCTTTTCTCCCTGCAATCTTTGACATCATTGATCACTGCCTTCTTTGACACTCTTCTTTCTAGGTTTTCAGGACACCACTTCTGCTGGGTTCTCCCATTTATCTGATCTCTCCTTCCGTCTCCTTTGCTGGATCTTCTTCTAGAATCTAGGTGTCCCCAAAGATTCTGGCCTAAATCCTCTTCTTTTCTCCATCTATACAATGGCTTCTTAAACTTTTTCCACTTGAGAGTTTTTTTGTGTGAGATATTTTTGCAAAGACCTCATCTTAAATCTGAGCCAAGGTGTTTCTGGCTGCTCGTGCACATATGGTGCAAAGTACTCATGTTGTGTGTCCAGAACCAAGAATGCAGTGAGGTCACCTGATACAACATGGGCAAATGCTGTCAGAAACATGTTGGATTAATTTCATGTTTGATTTTAAATTAATTTTTGATTGTGTCAAAACCTTTTACTGTTGCCAAATTGTGCACAACTCCTACATTCAGTTTGCGACTCTATATGGGGTTATAACTCCATCTGATCCACAGTTTTATAAAGTTTTGATCCATACAACTTCGCCTGGTCTCATTATCAGTTCCCATGGATTTAATTACCATCTTTATGCTGATGATTCTCAAACCCTCTGCTAACTACAAATCTTACATTATCAACTGCCTTTCAGACATCTCAAACTGGAAGTCCAATAGACATTTTAAACTCAGTATATTCAAAACAGAACTCATTATTCTTCCCCAAAACTCTTCTTTCGGTCCACCTCCCCGCACACATACCCCTTCTTTTTTTCTATAGAAGGCAACACCATTCTCCCAGCCCCAAAGGCCTGAAACTTAGGAGTCATCCTGAATTCCTCACTAAATCTCTTAGCAAGGTCTGTCAATTTTGCCTTTGCAAAAATCTCTTAAATATGCCCCTCTTCTCTCTTCAAACATTACTACCACAATGATAAAGGCCCTCTTCATCTCACTCCTAACCTATTACAACAGCCTGCTAGTGGGTCTGCTTGCCTCGTCTCTCCCCTCCAATCTATTCTCAATTTAGCTACTATCTTCCCAAAGTATAGGTATAATCATGTCATCTCCCCCTACACCTCCAACTATACCCACATAATAACCTCCAGTGGCTTCCTATTACCTTTAGCAGCAAATACAAAATGCTGTTTGACATTTAACCTAACAGCTTCTTACCTTTCCAACCCTCTTACAACCTAATCCCTTCCACGTTTTAGTAACACTGGTCTCCTAGCTGTTCCACAAAAAGGACACTAATATCTCAGCACTGGACATTTTCTTTGGCTGTTCCCCCCACCTAGAACACTCTCTCCTCCACTCCAACTACTGACTTACCTTGCCTTCCTTTAAGCCCAACAAAAACTTCTTCTAGAGAATGCCTTCCCCAATTCCTCTTCCTCCCCCCCCCCATGGCCTTACCTTGTGGATTTTCTATTTATGTTGTCTGTATATAGTTTGCTTTGTGTGTTGTCTCTATCAGATTATAAATTCCTTGGAGGCAAGAAGTGACTTTTGCCTCTTTTTGTATCCACAGAATTTAGCATAGTACATAATATGTACTTAATTTTTTTTTTGATTGATTAAAACAAAAGTCCTAATCACCCATATTCCCTTTCACCAAAATAAGTTCTCTGGCTGTTTGTTACTCCAACAAAGCTATTAAAAAGGAAGATTAACACTGTCACCTTACTCCCAAGAATAACTCTTTGGTAGCTGGCAGATGGACAGGAAAAAAAAAATTCTCCAACTGCTTAATTCTTATTTAGCCTTTACTCAATGACAGACAAAATTAATAGTGAAGGCCAAACTGTAAACTATACTGAACTCTACCCTTTGCTTGCCCTTCACTAGTTTGTGAGTAAAAAGGCACATGAAAATGAGTTTCCAGCACTTTTAAAACAAAGCCCCACAAGTAGCATTATGTCCATAAATGGGGTCTGCAGAAGCTTCATGGGGTCCTTAGCCCCATATAGATAGCTGCCATATTATTCATAAAAGTCCAGCCTCATGAAATAATCTATACTTGCTCTATTATATCAAAGGAAAGAGTGGTTCTCTGCTGTAGACAAGCAACCATTTAAACTACTGAGATGAGCACTATTCTATCTAAATCCACAATGTGTGCTTAAAGTTTGTTGAATTGAACCCAACCATTTTTAAAATATGAATGTAATCAAAAAGGCAGCTTAAAATATAACCAAAGGCCAATAATATGCTCGAAGCAGTAAAAGAGGTTCACACAAATTTTAAAATGTAGTATCTTTAAATGCCTTCATCAAAGCAAGAATTTATTGCTCTATCCAGACATGATTTTAAACATGATTCCTGCTTAAAGTCCTCTCCAAAATCTAAGCCATTATATAAGTAACGTGGCGTTCATGGTGGCTTTGCCAATAAAGCACAAATTCTAACAGGTTCTAATATTCTGGGAAGGCACTAAGTATAGTCCAGGAAAGGATTGTGTCTGGCTTCTGAGGACCAACCTGGCTGAGATATTCAACACCAGCATGTACCCAGTAGGTTGTACATTCTGGATCCTCAGCAACCCTTGGAATAAAGAAAAATGCAAATGACCCTCAAAAAGAGAACCTTTCCTAAAGTGCTACCAGTTTCAAAATGGCAGAGAGGAAAGAATGCAAAGACTTTCACAGTTTTTAGAGAATTTATAAATATTAACTTAATTACTGAGAGTCGACAGTCCAGTAGACATACTTCATCATGTCAATCTTGCCATTCTTCCTATTAAAAGAAAAAAGTTGTAGCTAAATGAAAGTATGGTTCCCAAGGCTTCCCAAGAAGAATCTAATAAAAAGGGTAGAACTATCTTTAATCACATGTCCAACATCAATAAGAAATATCATTTCATGCTCATCTTATATTCCAATACTCATATTTACAAAAAGGACACTATGAAGATGACATCTTATGTGGTAACATCTACTGCAAAGGATAAGAAGGTAGAAAAATTCTATATACAAAGATCCTCCAAAGTAAGACAATATTTGCTTTAATACCAAGATATTTAAATACAAAGATGGATGTAGGAGAGAACAAAAAAAAAAAAAAAGTCAGAAAATGTGGTTTGGAAATAAATTATGACAGAACTCAAAAACTTATAAAATGTAATTATAATAACTTATGTAATACTTTAAGATTTACAAAGCACTATACATACATACATACATACATACATGTATATATGCATAACAGGATATAGCAAAAACTTTAAGCTTTAAGGATGACTTTTGGAATTAGAATTGTCTGTGTGTGTGTGTGTGTGTGTGTGTATGTGTGTGTGTGTGTGTGCTGGTGAGAGTGTACATGATGATGTAAACTTTATTATCCTCACTTTACATATTAGAGAGGTTAGATGACTTGCCCAGGGTCACTCAGCTCATCAGCATCAGATTCAGATTCAGGTTTTCCTGACTCCATACCCAGTTGGCTCTAGCCACACCACCACTCAGCTGCTTCAATACATACAAAGGTCTAAATGCAGACATTTGTTTTACTTTATCACACATTTGTTTTTTGTTTTGTTTTGTTTTGCTTTTTATTAAAGCTTTTCACTTGCAAAACATATGCATGGGTAATTTTTCAACACTGACCCTTGCAAAGCTTTCTGTTACAAATTTTTCCCTCCTTTCCCCCACCTCCTCCTTTAGATGGCAGGAAGTCTAATACATGTTAATTATGTTAAAATACTTGACAAATCAAATATGTGTAAACATATTTATACAGTTATCTTGCTATACTAGAAAAATCATATCTACAAGGGGAAAAAAAAAAAACCTGAGAAGGAAAACAAAATGCAAGCAAACATAAACAGAGCGTGTATCACACATATTTGTTAACAAGGTTTCCTGGTTTCTGATGTGTGTGTGTGTGTGTGTGTGTGTGTGTGTGTGTGTGTGTGTAAAAGCCTGCCTTTTCTGTCATACCTTCAAGGATGCTCTCAATACCTGCACAGATTATGCTCTGATTTTATGAGGGGTGAAAAAAAAGAAAGGATAGGAATGCAGTAGCAAGATAAAAAAGAAAAGCATTTTGAATACACAGAGAACACAGAAAGCCAGAAATAAATGCAAAAAAAAAGCTATCTTTGAAAATTATGATGAATTTGCTATTTTGAAAGAAAAGTCAACTTACACCTAGTAGAGATTTGTAGTTTCTTGAATATTTCTTTTTGTGTTCAACTATATTCACATGTCATGTCAATATGTGAAAAAGTTCCTCTTATTTGGAGTTTACATTCAGATTTTAAAAAATTAATCCTAAAGCTATATATACAGAGGCATGTACGTCTATGATTAATATATCTTTCAAGAAAAAACTCAAAAGTATCTGATATGATTAACCTTAAATCTCACCACAAAAAAAAACAAAAAACAAAAAACAACCCTAAACTAATAAGCAAGAAATGACTCTTCTAAATGTAGGAGTGATTTCCAAGCTGGGTGCCCAATTTACAGACATGTCATTGTCTTATAAAAGGGAAAAGCAAAAATTTTATAAAAGCAAAAAATCAAAATCAAAACTGAATTAAGAGAAATAATAATTAAGGGTAACACCTGAAAATGAAGAAACACAAGCCTGTTCTCCAACAAATATGGAAGGAAAATGGATCAAAAATTAAAAACAAAAAACTACAGATATTGTGAGTCTTATCACCATTTCCTAAGGAAGTTAAAATTATATATAATCCACTACCACACCAGAGAATCTAAAAGAATCTATTTAAAAATCACTTCAGCAAAGCATCTGACCTTCTCAATAGACACTAAGAAATGTCAACCAAAGGCAACCTAAGTTTAATATATAAGCACCTCAGTAAAATCTTACAGAGGAGGATAAGGGTCATAAAATGAGCAATGTCACTTTAGAAAAGAATGAAAAGCAAAACAAGTTAAGAGAACCTGGCATGAAACCTAATTAAGCCAGATCATTCCAAAGGCATTTAAGGATTAAACTAACAGGACAATTAACAGACAAAAAATGTCAAAGATCTATCAGGATGACTTTAACAAATCCCCTCCCTCCACCACTGACAACAGAATTACCACATTTGGAGTCTAACATAACTATCCCCAATACAGAGAATCAAGAGGTGTAAAAAATGTAGAAAATGAAACAATAAACAATGATTGGTTGTTTTTTTTTAAAGTTCTTTCTGAAATCAACAGAATCAGAAGCCTTATAATCAAAAAAAAAAAAAAAGATTATTTCGAAAATAATTACCAAACCATAAATTTACTTTCCCATATCTGCAACATCTTTTATGAACACAACCTACACAAGTATTAAGGACATCCCCAGAAAAGCAAACCCACATCTTCATAAATACACAGCTGACTAAAAAATTAAAAAGTCACTTGGTGCTTGCTGGCTATTATTTCATTCTATAGAGTAAAATTATGTCTTAAAACATCTCCTTCAATAAATTCTTATGCATATGTTAAAAACCATACATGGCTTTCTTTGAAAGTCTTAACTACAGAAATTATTAGACAACCCTCTAATTATTAATTTTAACATAATATGAAGATACATGTCTGTCAAAGGTATTTGCAACTGTCATGAAGGATGTCTGGCACAGAATCCAAATAAAAGGGGAGTTTTCTATAGACACCGAGGTACTGTAGATATTCTTTTTTTTTTTTTTAAGATGACATTGTGCTGTCTTGCCCAGGAACACTGCAGAGTCTCCTAAATTAAAGTTACAATCATTTGGAACAGTACAGTCTTACTGTCCACAGATGAAAAACCAAGTCAATAATATCTACTGTCCAGACTATAATATTGTTTAGAATAGACAATCAAGTTGTTTATCAGAAAGTCTGTAATTAGCAAGTAACAACCAAGGCTTTGAAACCTCAAGGTGTGAAACAGCAAAGTTTTTTGTTGCCTTCAGTAGAGAAGGAAAAAGATACAGAAAGCTTGGGCTCAGATATTAGCTGAAAAGCAGCAAGAGACAAATTTGGGCTTTGGGTGGCTATAGGTCCTGTGAATTCAAGTCTCTCCATACAAAGCACTGACTTCTATTCCCCACTAGTTTTCTCTTCCCTCTTTTCTTTCCAGGTAAATGAGCTTTTCTCCCATAGGCTGGAATACTTCCTCCTAAACACGGGTAAATAATAATCCTTTTGCTACCTTCCCTTGGACACATGGGAATAAGAGACCTCAAAACCTGGGGGATGGATTACATGACCTCCAAGGTCCTTTCCAATTCTAAAATTCTAAGCTATTATAGTAACACTCAACAAAATGTTTTAATTACTTTTACATTAGTCAAATGAGATGAAATTTGAACTCATGCATTCTCATTTTCAAGGATGTACCATGGGGGATTCAAATCCCATCTCAACTGTATGGCCTTAGCAAAGATATATTTCTTTGGTCCTTGTTTTCCTCATGAGTAAAATGAAGGGATCAAAATAAATGATTTTTAAGGTCTCTTTCAGCTATAAATCTATCAGCTTCAGTAGACCTTACTGAAACGTCAAAAAAATAAACAAAATAGAATACCGTGATCTCCAAAGAATTAAATTTAAATCACAAGTGAAGAATAATCAATGGATAACCTATGGGTTCAACTGGTAACAAGTTATCCAGAAGAAGGTCCCAGCACATTGAACCCCTCCTCATGTAGATTTATAGGAGTACATGAACACATTAAAAATGAGACTTTCCTAAATTGCAGTATGTATCATAGAAAGGAACATCCGTATTAAAGGAATATAAAGTATATAGAAATTTCTTACTTAGATGTATTTGCAAGAAAAGATTCCTGCAGTTGTCACTGTAATGGAGGCAGCAAATAGTTAACAATAATCTTAATATATAATAAACAATAAAATGTTCCCCCAAAAAATAACTACCCCAATAAGAAAAAAATCTATAAACTTTCAGATTAAGAAAAAAAAAAAAAAACAACACATGGCCTGTTTTGTTTTTGCATTTTTTTAATACCCATACTATCACAGCCATACTAACTCAGTTGGGAAATTATTAGAGTATAAACCTAAAATATCCTAGTTTGATTATGAATATAAACAGCTTGTACTTCTTTAAAAATTGTGGATATGTAATGGCCCTTCCAGCTCTAAGATTCCTTGAATCTGAAAGAAAAAAAGCATCACATGGGGTGGATTTCTTTAAACTAGGTCATCAATGAAAAGTCACAATACTGAAAGTTCTTTAGTTAATTCCCAGGGCTAACTCTACTTTAAATCACGGTACACTAGAAAGAGGACTGGATGTGGAACCAGAGGAAGGAATGTAGTTTGAATCCTATTTCTGTCACTCATAACTTGAGAAGTTGAGAACAGCAAGTGACTTACCAAAGCTGGGCTTGTCTTTCTCATCTGTTACCTGAGAAAGATCGATGAAATGACCTCTTAGAGCCTCTTAAATATCTAAGTCTACAATCTCTGCTACTGAATGGCACTGACAGCCAAAATGATGGCATTTCTAGGTTTATCAGTGATAGAATCAGATAGTGAAATGAAAGCTCCTCAACCCTGCCCAGCTGAGTCAATGCAGGGAAACCAGCTAGAAGTATTAGGATTTTAAGCACTATGGGAGTATCAAGACAATAAGAAAGACTGCTCCCCATAACACAGCAGAGAAGAATGCTGGACATCACCACCTGGTTTGTGAACACAGATTGAAGAACACATTCTGAAGCTGTCCAGGGCCTCATGGTCATAGCAGGATAACAGATTTAGAGAAAGAAAAGTGATTTTAGAAAAGTGGAGTCAAAGGACCTAGGTTCAAAACCTACCTCTGACATTAACCACCTTTGTAACCCTGAGTAAGCCATTTATTGTCTCCAGCCTGCCAATTTCCCTATTTTAAAATGAGAGGGTTGAATGAAATGGCCTCTAAGGTTCCTTCCAACTATGGATCTATGATTCTATGAATTCCTATACTTTACAGATGGGGATTTGAGGCCCAGAGAGATGGAATAATTTAGCCAAGTTCACACAAGAAAAATGGCAAAGCTCAAATACAAACCCAGTGTCTTTTTTTGTTTTTTTTTTTTTTTTTTTGTTTTGAAACCCAGTGTCTTTGATATAAATTCATTACTTTTATTGCTGTATCACAGTTCAGATAGATTGGGTTACTTCCTGATGTGAAAAATGCTCCAAAAAACTGCAAGCAATTGCCCCCTATGATTTGTCAAAAGCACCACCCCTCTTTCCCTTTTTCCTCTCACACTGTCTCCCCTTATTAAGTCTCATAGTTAAACCCTTGACAGAGTCTGATAGACATGTTTGTCTTTGGTCTAAAAGAAATAGCCTTTCAAATTTAATAACCTGTTGGCCTTACTAATAAAATGATTAAATTGCCCTCATGCCCCTCCAAAAAAAAACAGCAAGCAATGCCAAAAATCAATCTTCTAAAAACCTTAAAAAGTGATGAATTGCCAAATAAAACTCAATAAATAATAGGTAACAGCAAATAAGTCATTTCAACATTTTTCTGCCCTGAAAAGCTTGGTCCTTTAAGATTTATCCTAACATCAAATAATTGAGGTGAATAACTATAATCATTAGGATTGTAGCACACTTACTAACTGATCAATATTTAATTCTTATTTTCTATCCTAATATGTAATGTACTATTTTCATTTTTGTAAATGACTAATGTACTTTCCACTTCCTTGCTTTTTATGAAAACATACACCATTAAGGTCAAAATCTTACCCTAGGATGTTATCTTGGCTAATTTCAGGTCCCTTTCCATTGATTCTTCACTGATATCATAATGCTTTTACTGAGATTTCACAATCAATGACAAAGAGAAAATAAAAATGTTTGAAAAGTTCAGAACTTCCACTGGAATGCACAAATGCTTTTAAAATATGCACCAAAAGAGAAGAGCACAACAGGACAATAAAATAACTCAGGTCCAAAACTCAGGAACTGAAAATCAATTATTTTACCTAGTGAATTTCCTAAATTATTTCACCTGTATTTTTACATCCTCTGTCAATGAAATGAATAATAGCAATCTATTCCCAGAGAGTTTCTGTGCAAAATAATTATTAGTTAAATGTGTGAAATTTATTAAAATATTATGTATTTGAAGATTCAAAAAATTATATGATAATCTGGGGCTACCAATTTCTCTGTTATTATCTTGCTTGTTGATCTCATCATCTCCCATGGGTTCAATTATCATCTCTAAGCAAATAATGCTTAGATTTATTTAAACAGACCCCATCTCTCTCCTGATCTCCAGTCTTGAACCACCAAAAAGCTACTGGACATCTTGAACTGATTTGTTCTATAACCAACTCATGTCCAAAAATAAAATATGTTCTTTCCCACAAAACCCTCTCTTCAACCTTCCTGTAACTCTATCTACCACTATTTACTCAGTCTCCTAAGCTCAATGTTATCTTTGACTTTTCACTTGCACTCACTCTCCATATTCAATTTGTGGCCAAGTTTTGTTTTTTCTAATTTCACAATATCACTCCTATATATTATCTTTTCTCTAACTCAAGCAGCTACCACTCTTGTGCAGGCCCTCAATATCATATGTCTGGACAAAAATTCAAACATTACTACATACTAGATTCTTAAAAATAAATTTAATTTTGTGCAACATACATCATCAAGGCCTTTTCCACCAGTGTAGAAAGGGCAGTAGATTTGCAGGTTTTGCAGGTTTCCCCATTCACCACTTATGTGACATTGCACAAGTCACTTCAGTTTTCTCAGCCTGTTTCTATAACTATAAATATATAACTCATAAAGATATTTTGAAGAAAATACTTTTAAAATGTGAACAGAAACTTGGCTCTTTGGACTATCAGGGTCTTCAGTTCAAAATGAGTTTCACTACCATTGCTGAGGAAGGAGGATGAAACACTTTATATTTAATTTTGCAATCTTGAATCCTTGATTAACAATGTTAATCAGTGTCAGATTATTGTTTCTGGTCTTCTGTTCCCAAAAAAAGTCTGAAAAGTGCCATGGGTTTCCCCTTACAACAATATCAGTGTTCTCTTTCCAAATTTCAGTCAGTCTGCAGAAAAGAATATTCTCAGTCTCCAATTTTTTCAAAAAACTTTTTTTGTTAGGGGTCTTTGGGGAATTCTTTGCTTTATATTTGGAATGATCAGATCAATTTAATCAATTTATTTTTTTTCTAATACTGTTTTACGGTCAGTTTTGTTTACCAGTGTCAAATAAATATTTCTCAAAGCAGAGGAATCCCTGCACTCACATCTAAGACATCTCTAACACTTTCCCCAAATCTCTTAAAGACAGCCAAATCCAAAAAAGAAAGTCAAGGAAACTTTTAAGTCCATATCTTCTTCCTGATTCCCCCTTCTCCTCCATTCTCCCACTCCCCTCCACCCATCCTCACTTCCCCCTACTCCCAGAGTGTTTAAAATCCTGCAGTTGAGGGCCATCCCCAACCTAAGGAACTGCTTAAACTACAGCACTCAAAAATTCTGGAGTAGCTAATTCTTTACTACTTCATAAAGTATAAATTTCTGATCCTGATACTCAAAGACCTCTACACTCTATCCTTCCAAGGTTATTTATGCCACTCCAAGTATCCTAATTTCCATTCAAACTCAACTACTACTCATTCCAATTCTCACACAGCCTTCTTGCTATATCCTTGCCTTTGATAAGCCTATCCTTAGTACCAGGAATGGACTTCTTCCTTCTCTTCTCCGCCTAAAATACACACTCAATCAACAATCGTTCATTACATGCTTACTGTGTGTCACACACTAGAGAAACATAGAAAAAGGAAAAAAAGTTTTTGCCCTACAAGAACGTATATTCTAATAAGGAAAGTACTATGTAGTATATGAAAGATATAGATTAAGAAAAGGTAGAGAGGAAGGGGAAAGAAAGGAAAGTATGAAGGAAAATCACTGAAGAGGAATGGGGGGAAGGGGGAGAGAGACAAGATCCTGCAGTAGTGTTGAATTGAATTGAATCTGAATTGAATCTCACATTAAAACAAAAATTAAGAGGATGAGATGAGGAGGGAGAACATTCCAAGCAGAGTGGAACTCAATGTAAATAAGAAATCACCTTCACATATGGAAGAACAAAAGATCAAGAATTTTAAGGGAATTAATGGAAAAAAAATGCAAATGAAGGCAGCCTAGCTGTGCCATACATAAAACTATTATGAAGCAGCAGTCATCAAAACCATTTGGTACTGGCTAATTGATCAGTGGAATAGGTTAGGTTCACAGTACAAAATAGTCAATAACTATAGCAATTTAGTGTTTGACAAACCCAAAGATCCTAGCTTTTGGAATAAGCTCACTATTTGACAAAAACTGCTGGGAAAACTGGAAACTAGTATGGAAGAAATTAGGGCTTGACCCACACCTAACACCACATACCAAGATAAGGTCAAAATGGGTTCATGATTTAGATATTATTACATATTTAGATAATATTAGAGTGATATTATAAGCAAATTAGAAGAACAATGCCTAGTTTACCTCTCTAATCTATGGAGAAAGAAGGAATTTGTGGCCAAAGAACTGGAATTCATTATTGAACACAAAATGGTTAATTTTTATTATATTAAGTTTAAAAGTTTTTGCACAAGAATGTTTGTGGCAGCCCTTTTCGTAGTGGCTAGAAACTGGAAACTGAATGGATGCCCATCAATTGGACAATGGCTGAACAAATTATGGTATATGAATGTTATGGAATATTATTGTTCTGTAAGAAACAACCAGCAGGATTTCAGAGAAGCCTGGAGAGACTTGCATGAACTGATGCTGAGTGAAATGAGCAGAACCAGGAGATCATTATACATGGCAACAATATTATATGATGATCAATTCTGATGGACATGGCTCTCTTCAACAATGAAATGTCTCAAACCAGTTCAGTGAAGAAAGCCATATACACCCAAAGAGAGGGATATGAAATGTGGACCACAACATAACATTTTCATGCTCTCTATCAATGTTTGCTTGCATTGAGTTTCCTTTCTCAGATATTTTTTGTTCATGTAGATACGATTGTTCTTGCACAGCAAGATAAGTATGGAAATATGTATATGTCCATGTATTCGACTTGTCAAATATTTTAATATAATTAACATGTAGTGGACTTCCTGCCATCTAGGGGAGGGGAGGGGACTAGGGGGAAAATTTGTAAAGGAAAGCTTTATAAGGATCAATGTTGAGGAACTACCCATATATATGTTATGCAAATAAAAAGCTTTAATTAAAAAAAAAAGCTTTTGCACAAACAAATCAAAGCAGACAAGATTAGAAGGGAAGCAATAGGGGCAGCTAAGTGGCACATTGGTTAAAGCACCAGCCCTGAAGCCAGGAGGACCTTAGTTCAAATCTGGTCTCAGACACTTCCTAGCTGTGTGACCCTGGGCAAGTCACTTAACCCCAATTGCCTCAGGGGAAAAAAAAGCAAAAAATAAGAAAGGAAGCAATAAACTGGGGAAAAAATGTCTACATTCAAGGGTTCTGATAAAGGCCTCATTCTTAAAATATATAGAGAATTGACTCAAATTTACAAGAATTCAAGCCATTCTCCAACTGATAAGTGGTCAAAGGATATGAACAGGCAATTTTCAGGTGAAGAAATTGAAATCATTTCTAGTCATATGAAAAAATGCTCTAAATTACTATTGCTGAGAGAAATGCAAATTAAAACAACTCTGAGGTACCACTACATACCTCTCAAATTGGCTAAGATGACTGGAAAAGATAATGACAAATGTTGGAAGGGATGTGGGAAAACTGGGACACATATATTATTAGTGGAGTTGTGAACTGATCTGGAGAACAATTTGGAACTATGCCCAAAGGGCTATCAAAATGTGCATACCCTTTGATCCAGCAATGTTTTTACTGGGCTTGTAGATCACAAAGAGATATTAAAGGAGGGAAAAAAAGCTGGCAAGAAACTGGAAAGTGAATGGATGCTCATCACCTAGAGAATGGCTAAATAAGTTATAATACATGAATGTTATGGAATATTATTGTTTTATAAGAAACGATCAGCAAGATGATTTCAGAGAGGCCTGGAGAGACTTGCCATGGACTGATGCTGAGTGAATACAGCAACATGATCAATTCTAATGAATGTGATTCTCTTCAACAATGAGATGTTTTCAAACCAGTTCCAACTGTTCAGTGATGAAGAAAGCCATCTACACCCAGGGAGAGGGATATGAATGTGGACCACATCATAACATTTTCACGCTCTCTATTAATGTTTACTAGCATTATATTTCCCTTCTCAGATTTTTTTTTCTTGTAGATCCGATTTTTCTTGTACAGCAAGATAACTGTATAAATATGGATACACATATTCAATTTGTGAAGTATTTTTACATAATTAACATGTATTAGACTTCCCGCCATCTAGGGGAGAAGGTGGGGGATAGGAGGGAAAAATATGTTAACAGAAAGCTTTGCAAGGGGTCAATGTTGAAAAATTGCCCATGCATATGTTTTGCAAATAAAAAGCTTTAATTAAAAAAAAAAATGAGGTGATTCAGGCCAGTTCCAACGACTTTGTGATGAAGAGAGCCATCTACACCTAGAAAGAGAACTGTGGAAACTGAGGATGGATCACAACATAGCATTCTCACTCTTTTTGTTGTTGTTTGCTTGCATTTTATTTTCTTTCTCATTTTTTTCCTTTTTGACCTGATTTTTCTTATGCAACAAGATAACTGTATAAATATTTATGCATATATTGGATTTAACATATTTTTACCATGTATAGCATATATTAGATTACTTGCCATCTAGCAGAAGGGGTGGAGAGAAGAGGGAAAAAAGCCTGGGTAAACTCCAATTCACTCAAATCGTTCTTCCCTGAATTATTTTTTCTTACACAACTTGACATATAGTCATATACTGTCTTAATGCTTAAAAAACAACAAATCCAAATCATGTAAGATGAATAATATTGGTATCATAGTGCCCAAATTAAAGTACATAGCTGTCTTTGGTCTGATGAAGTACAGAAAATGGAAAAGGGCATAGAATCATGCTATTAGGTAAGCAATGTATTTTGGAGGATGGGGGATTTTGTTGGGAAATTGTCTAAAAACAACAAAATATATCAACAAAAATAAATTATATCCTCTTGTTTTCTAATTGCTTAAAGTATGTATATCTTATTCATCAAAATCTATAATAATAACATAATAACTGATTTAGCTTTTCAAAATTTACAAAATTTACTTTTACTTCTCTCAGAGCTCCATTCCTGACTATTGACTTTCTCCACCATGATGGGGCAGCCTTCTTAACCTGGAAGTTCACTTTAACGCTGTAGTCCCATGTTCTTATTGGTCACTACCTCCTAGACTCTATTTTAAGGGCAGTGTCTAGGCTAGCCATGCCTTATAAACCTCTATACTCTTTTTTTTCCACTACTGATTCTTCTTAGTGACCTTTTATGTGCTATCTTCCTCCATTAGAAGAGAAAGTCTTCCAGGGCAGAGACTGTCTTTTTGCTTTAATTTGTTTAGCACAGTGTCTGGCATATCGTAAGCTACTTGAGGGCTTGACTTTACAAAACATAGTATATACATCATCTCATTTGCAATCCACAACAACCTTGTGAGGTAGAAAATAGAGGTATTATCTGTATTATAAATAAGGAATCTGAAGATGGGACAGGTTAAGTAATTTTTTCTTCAAAAGATTTAGAGCTAAAATGAACCAATAAGGTCATCATGCTCTCATTTTACAATAATGAGATAAAATTTTACAATAAGAAAAATGAGGCCAAGAGAGGCTAAATGACTTGTCCAAGATGCCAGAGCTCACATGTGGGATTCAAACCCATATCATCTTGTACAAGGGCACACAGCCCAAAGTATATGTAGGGTTTGAACCTGCTGTCCTAGCTACCTCTAGTACACAGCACTGGGATACCTATGTAGTGAATACTTTGAAATGCCACCATATAAGCTATAGAGTAGTTTACAAAGGGTTTTCATATTTGTTATCTCATCTGCTTCTGACAATCTCTATTAAAAAGATAGCATAAGAAGCAAAATTCAGGATCTGAATACAAGATTGTAGAGTAAGTGGCAGAATCAAGACTCAACCCCAGCTCCCACCAGTTCTAGAATCAAGAATCATGATCAAATCACTTCTGCCATTGTTTTTGAATGAAGTGTGTTAATCTATTCCCCTGTGGCTATACTCAATATTCCTGTAATTTTCTAAACCAAAATATCCCTCCTGAGCTGACATTCTTTTATATGTGTAGCCTACTCCATGAGAGTATAAAGTCATTCCTTTGAATGTCCACTTCCTTTGAAAATGCAATCAATCCTCAATCTCACCAAAAAAAAAAAGTTTTCTCCAAAATATTGTAAATTATGAAACTGTATCTTGATGACAAAGCTTAGAAAAATAAAGATGTTCACATTTTAAAGTATGTTTGAATTTTACAGCTATATTTCATATCAGAAAGTTAGGTTCATTAAATAATTTTGTGTAAGTATAACAAGTATGAAAGTTTAATTACGATGTAACTTTAATAAAGAAGTAGATACAAAAACAAAATCAATCAATAATTATTCAGTCAATCTAGAACATTAATTAACAACTATAATTAGTTCTAAAAGAAAATACCTCTCATAGTTACTACTAATTTCACAAATATTACTCTTAAAAGAGAAAAATGAAATGCATGTAAACTTAAGAAAAAACAAAACAGTTCACTGGGGAAATTAAACAACCCTTAAAATGGTCTCACTAGAAAAAAAAAAAAAGGATTGTACAGTTCTTACAACATTAATCCTATACTTAGTTTCTCAGTGTATATCAATAGTAATCAATAGACTTCTTGTTAGAAAGCTAAAGCAAGTAAGATATCATTATCCTTTAAGACAAAATGCAGAGAGGAAATAAATATATACATAAAGGCAAAGGAGATACTTAAAAAAAAAAAAAAAAAAAGGTCAGGTCAACATGAGCAAATTGGTGACAGATATACAATTGTTTTCCTGAGTCACTTCTAACTCCTGACACAAACATTCAGGAATGACTGAGCAACAAAACAAGAGTAGTAAACTTCACAGAACAGTAGACTGTGGCCAACCAACCCAAGGCACCAAAAACTAGAGCCAGGTCAAAAACAAAACAAGTGTTGCCTCTCAAATTCACAAGCCAAGATCCTTAAGGCAGAAGACCCCAGAACTCAATCCTAGGCAATGGGTATAACAGGAATGGGGAGGAAATGAAGGTGATAAATCAATTATGCCAAACCCTGGGCAAGAAATGAAGGGTAATTGTACTAGGTGGTCAATTGAACAACTAGACTGCCCAAAGAGCAATAACTTCAGAGAAGAGACAGAAGAGCAAACAGAAAAAACATGAGCCTAACCAATCAAGGAACTGGAAAATTGGGAGTGAATGGGAAGAAAGGAGGGAAACAAGTATACACTGGGGAGCTGGGGTGTCAGGCAGCAGAAAGGGGCTAAAGAACAAGGAGGCAGACAACCATCAAGGACTAGAAAGCAAAGGAAGCAACAAACAGGGGAAGACTGAGAAACAGAGTGGCAATAGCCTGGAAAGCAGGGGGGGAGATCGACAATTGGCAAGGACCAAGAAGGGAAGTAGGAATAGAACTAAGCAGGGAATTTGAAATTTTGGGGGAAGGGACACAGAAGCATGGGGGCAGATGATATGGAGGAAGGCCTGGAAATCACTAATTAAGAAGACTGGAAGGAGAGGGTAGCTGAGAAGTAGGAAGAAAGCATGTGGGCAGCATGAGGAAAAATGGTAAACTTGTGCCTGGAGAGCAAAAGGGAATTGAGAAGCAGAGGAGTCAGATACCTTAGAAGATACCAAAGATTTGAAAGATCAGACAAATGGGATTGGGAAGCTGAGTGGGAGAGGGGTCAGATAATAAGGGGGTTCTGGAGAGCAGAGGGTAAACAGCACATGGGGATCCTGAGGAAAAGAGGTCAGATATCTGAGGGGACTGGGAAGCAAGGGGTCAGATGACTGGGAGGAAGTTAGGGAGTAGGAGGGTCAGACAACTAGAGGGACTGGGAAGTTGAGGGGCAGATAACTGAGGGCCTTGGAAGCAGCAGGTAAACATGGGACAGGTCATGGAAAGCAGACAGGTGAAGAATCTAAGAAGCTGGGAGTCAAATGACAGAGGATACTAGAGAGTGGGAAGGTTAGACAAGTTCCAGGAAGACAGAGATCAAATGACAGAGTCAGGGAGTAGGAGGGTCGGACTACAGAAGGAAAGGAAAGCTGAGGGCCACACCACGGGGGCGTCTGGGAAAGTGGGGGTCAGATAACTAGGAGGGCTTGAGAAGCAGGGGGTAAACACATGGGGATTATGGGCAGCAAGTGGGTCAGACATGTGGTTGGTCTGGGAAGCAGAGGGTCAGATGACTAGGATGGTAAGAGGAAGTAGGAAGGTCAGAGTAGAAAACTTGGGGGGGGGTTCTGAAAAGCAGGGAATGAACATGTGAAGATCATGAGGAACAGGAATGGGTACAGAAAAGTAGCAAGATTGGCAACCTGGAGGTGAGACAAAGGGATGGGGAAGATGGGCGTCGGGGAAGCTGGGAACACATAGGGGCCGTGGATAGCTAAGGGGGTCATCAGGGAGAAGGGAATGCCTGAGATTCTGCAGGATCAGGGTGGGAACCTGGGTTGGATATGGAGGAGTCTGGGAAGATAGAGCTCATGAGTAGGAGGATGCTAGAGAGTAGTAGGGTCAGGGAAGTAGGACTAGCAGGTTGGGCATCAGACACCCCGAGGGGCTGTGCAGCAGGGATCAGACTTGGCGGGGGAGGGAGGGGGAAGGGGGGGGGGGAGGTGTCCAAGAAAGCAGTCATGTGAGCGTCCTGGGGAGAAGACGTAGGGGTCCCGAAGAGCAGGGGTCAGACATGTGGGGGCCCCCGAGAAGCAGGAGTCAGACTCTTGGGGGGCCCAGGGAGCCAGGGCTGGGCTGCCCCGGGAAGCAGGTGACAGGG
>JAJPUD010007086.1:71061-115041 GCA_023553655.1 Myrmecobius fasciatus
GCCGGTGCCGCCTGCACCGCCGCCTCAGCTACTAGGGCCGGCCGGGGTGGGGGGGAAGAAGGGGAAGGCGGGGGAGAGACAGAAACACACTCCGCGCGCCTGCCCCGCCCCGGAAGCAAAGAGTCGCCGGCTAGAGGACCCGCCTTCTACCCCGGAATGTAAATATCCGTTTCTGGACTCCAGGTAGGCTTGGCCCCTTAAGTTTGGCCTCTTCCTTCTCTCTGGATTGTCAGAGGCAAGTAATTGAGGGGACTTGGGAACAGAGTGCTAAAAAGCTCTCCAAGCCCGGAAGAAGGGGAGAGGGGCGTCTAACCCCTCCCTTGAAGGCAGAATTGGAGGAGAAGGGGAGGATAGGAAAAATCTCCTGCAGGTAAACCTGGGGAAGCAGCTTTTGGGCGGTGGGATTGGAGAAAGAAGTGACCTCCAAGGGGCTTTTGGAGGAATAGGCTCGAGGAAACTAAATTAATTGCCGTAATTAATTTCTACATTAATGGATCCCTAAAGGACTGAAAACCTAGGGGTAGTGGAATAACCGAAACTTACATTTCGATTCAGCAATCATGTAGTATATACTTAATATTTTCAGAGCCCTGAGTTAGACACCACCAGTTCCCAGGGAGATAGACATTAGGAATAATCGATAGGTAATCCACCTTCAATGTTAGAAATCACCACCTCCCTCGTTCTCCTTTAAATCTCCGTTGGACGATGAGATGTTTCAAACCAGTTCCAGTTGTTCAGTGATGAAGAAAGCCATATACACCCAGGGAGAGGCCTGGGGAATCTGAGTATGGACTATAGCATAGCATTTTCACACTCTCTATTGATGTTTCCTTGCACTATGTTTTCCTCCTCAGGTTTTTGGGGGTTTTTTCTTGTAGATACAATTTTTCTTGCACAGCAAGATAACTGTATAAATATGTATACACCTATTCGATTTGTCAAGTATTTTAACATAATTAACATGTATTAGACTTCCTACCATCTAGGGGAGGAGATGGGGGAAAGGAGGGAAAAATTTATAACAAAGTTTTGCAAGGGTCAATGTTGAAAAATTATCCATGCATATGTTTTGCAAATAAAAAGCTTTAATTAAAAAAAACATAATGGGGGAAATAATTAACCAAACAAATAAAAATATAATAGTATATTTATTTATTTTGCTGAGGCAATTGGGGTTAAGTGACTTGCCCAGGGTCACACAGCTAGGAAGTGTCTGAGACCAGATTTGAACTCAGGTCCTCCTGACTTCAGGACTGTGCCACCTAGCTGCCCAAAAATATAATAGTACATAAGTAATGTTTGATACAATAAATAGATAGATAAATCTTCATTGGAACCCCCCTCTCTGATGGCAGTTCTGATGATAGAGGTCTTGTGACATTGCATGGATATAAATGTTGCAAGCAAGCAAGCCAAAATTTATCCCTTTTGCTGTATGACAACAGAATCACATTCTTTTTGGATCATACATATTTTTAATAATATCCTTTATGCTTCATGTCTTACACAGTTCTTTGGTGGTGTGTTAAGCCATTCATACCCATCATGTATTTTGTTAATTACCCTTTCCACTTTAATTCTTTGGAGACTGGTATTGTGATATAGCTGTGTGGTATCTTGGGAGGAACTAATTGATTTCCCAAAAACTTCAACCCACTTTCTTTTTTTTCCCAGAGCTCATTGTATGCAGTGCCAGTTCAAGATATGTGTACTGATGGACCTATCATAGGGTTATCCTTCCAGTTACATATAATTGTCCTAATAAATCTTATAGTTCAGAAATTAGAGAACTGTCCTTGAGATATTGACTTCTTCAAAAAAAATGATAATCATAGAGCCTTGATCTAAGAAGGAAACTCTAGCATCTCCCCATTTCCAGTGCCTCTTACACACTTCTATCACATTAAACTATTTGAAACAGTTCTGACTGTATCACTCCCTTTCTAAAAGACTTTAAAAATGTTTAAAGCAAAAGCAGAGTGAGAGCATATTTGATCAATTCTACCTCCTCAAAATGCGCTATTCCAAATTCTAATCAGGAAAGCCAGGAAAAGTCACAATGACTTATTTTTCCAGGCCAGAACAAGTTAAGAAAATAGATCTGTGGGCACTGGGTGGGATCTGGCCTGGAGCACAATGCAGGGACAGCAGGGGCAGCAGTGGAGAGTATGCTAGAGCTCAGGTCCAGTCAAGGGGCTAAGGTTGAATACCAGGATAGGATGCACTAGGGCAGAAAGAGATCCTAGGGGGCCCCCTGACCTAGGCCTGGGAACAGGATCAAGTACCAGCTGGCAGCTCTGTCACCCATTACCCAGTTTCCAGGTCACAACTTCAGTGAAAAGAAGAATGATCATAAGCAGTGATTGTGTAACAAGCAAAAGGGACATGCTTTTAAAACCTTGTGCCCTGAACTCAAGAACAAAAGGAGAAACTCTCCTTTAGCTAATCTTTAAACCTTTAGCCCCATACATAAACCTACAGTGAAATAGCCTGGTCAAGAAACCAACAGGAAAGGGCAATTCTTTCACTCTGAACCTGCCAGAGTTTAACCAGAGGGTTAACAGTAACTAAGTCCAGGAGCAATCTATTGAAAGAAACACACCAATTCAAATCTGTGTCAGGAACTTCCACATCATAAGACTTTGAAAGCACTAAGCACCAAATTTTGGAAACTAAGACTAAATTGTGAAAATAATGGAAAGTCTTAAAAAGACAGAAACTCAGGCCAGATGTATGTTCCCTCCCCACTGCACCCCCCCAAGTGAACAGTTAGCCGAATGCTAATTGAGATATTTTTCTTAACAGTAATCTTAGAGTTTATACCTAGTAATAGAATCTCTATATCAAAGTGTATAGACATATGTATGTAAAGTCTCTATCTCCACTATCTTCTATTTTGTATGTACAAAGCTTCTTGCATATGGTCTCCCCTCATCATACTGCAAGCTCCTTGAGAGCAGGGGCTGTTTTTTTGGTTGTTGGATTTTGGAAAATCTAAAGGAGATTTTAAGTGCACAGGAGATTAAGTGCACAGTGCCTGGCATTTAATAGGTTATTAATAAATGCTTGTTGACTGACAATTTTTAGTCACTTTTTAATTTCATAATTCCAGACTTTTTTCCAAAGTGTTTTTTTTTCCCTAATTGACTGCTCACCAACAGAGCACTGATGGGTCCATCTTCATTCACACAACATTTCCATTATTGACTACTCCCATATTTTATCATCTTTGCCAATTTGCTGTCCATAAAACTCCTGAAGAGCTGTTTTGATTTGCATTTATCTAATTTTTGTGATTTAGAGCATTGTTTAATATGATTATTAACAATTTGTAAGTGTTTTCTCAAAGATTGTCAGTAGCTTGTTTCCTACACAAAGAACTCTAGACTAAAGAATCTGAAAGCCTGCCACTAACTTACCACATGACCTAATAAATAATTTGTCCTCCCTGGGCCTCAGTTTCCTATCATTAATAAGCAATTCAAATAAAAGATTTCAAAGAATCATTCCAGTTCTAAGACTCTATAAATCTTTGAATTTGAATACAAATCTTTAGCCAACCATTAAAGGATGTCCTTCTGTTTCCAATCTGCCTCTCCAACCTTATTTACTACTATTCAGCTGAACTAAAGTCACACTTGCCTGTTCACTATTGTGCCATATCTTAGTTTATATCATTCTTCACTTACTGAAATACCTCTCTATTCCCTTACTCTATCTATTCAAATCTATTCTTCATGAAAACATCCCTAATTCCCTCAACCAGGAATTGTCTCTCCCTCTTCTGAATATATATAGCTTTCTGAATAACTTATGTTCTAACTTTTTATTACAGTTTGTTTTATCTTCCTTAACAGACCATGTGCTTCTTTGGGCAACATAATTAGTGGATCTGAACCCAGCTACTTCTCTAACACTAATTATTTTGAGTTCCACTTTCTTTATAAAATTGATTTAATAATATTTGTATTATCTATCATATAGATGTTTGAGAAAAAGTTTTACACAACTATATTTTGTACTTTTTATACAGTATACTTTTCATAATCTGGTTCTTTCTGAAAAACTTTTTTCAGTTTGCTGCCCTTATATTCATGGCTTCCACTAGCTGTCCCTTCCTGCCCTCCCCCCAACCCCACTCCCACCCTTTCAGTATTCTCTCCCCTTATTTCTGCCTCTTAATTTCCCCAGCTTCTTTCAAGATTCAGTTCAGATCTTAACCTTTTGTAGGAGACCTCTACCAGTCTTCTGCTGATTTGCTTTCTCAGATTACTTGCCATATATTTTCAGTATATGTCATATACTGATTTTTTCATATTTCCTCCATTAGAATCTATACCACTTGAGGGCAAAGACCATTTTTGCCCAGCACTTAGTACAGTAGCCTGCACATAGTAAATAATATATAAATGACTGTTTATTAACTGACCAACTGATAGTACTCTCTTTTATAATTACCTTCATTTATCAACTATTGGTTATTATCACTATATAGAATTATCAGCTCCATGAGATCAGGGACTGAGTCTTAATTTCAAGTCCTTCAAGCCTAGCACAGTGTGCTGTACCTAGTGGATGCTTATTAAGTGTTTACTCAATTAATAATAAGTCAGTTTATAGGTATTTGTTGAATTACTTATTTTAAGCAATTAATTTACTCTCATTTTGTAAAATCTGAAAGTCTGACAAATAAATTCCAAAGAGCTTAACTCCAAAGTCATAGGCTGTTAATCAGAGATTGCCCTAAAATTCAGGCCTCTTGACTCATGCTGTCATGCTCCTCTTTCACTATCCACCATTACACATTCACTAAGGGTTTTCTGTTGTTTATGTCATGACATGAGCCTCTAGAAATTCTAAAGTATGCACACTTATACAGTTAAACATTTAAAGCAAAGGTTGACAAACTATAGCCTATATAAAAGCAGGTGATAGGACCAGATTTGATCCTTGGGCTATACATTTTTATACAAATGGAGGTGAACCTGTGTTCTCAAAAAATCTTTTGTAAATAGGTCCTTTCTGAACAGTATAAAAGTCTTATTAGAAAATTACTTAGGAAAATCACAACATTTTTCAGTACTCACCATATACCCAAAGAAAAACAGATTCCATATACAGAAAAATATTGTGATAACAAAATTTTGTGATACCAAAAAATTGAAGGAAAAAAATTGAGTGCCCAGCTGCTAGGGAATGACTGAACAAATTGTGGCATATGAGTTTACTGTAATATAATTGCACTTTAATAAACATATTCAGAAAAATATGAGACCTATATGAATTGATACCAAGCAAAATAAGAATTAGGAAAACAATTTATACAATGACGAAAATAGCAAAAATGAAAAAAAAACACTAAAAGCTAGGCAGTAATATTAATTACAGGTTAGTCTAGAGACCAGATAAATATACTTTCCACTTTTCAATAGAAAGGTGAACTATGGATATAGAATATTTTATATACTATCATATGGTCATTTTTACTCTTTTTTCCCCACTAGGCAATTGGGTTCAGTGACTTGCCCAGGATCACACAGCTAGTAAGTATTGAGTGTCTAAGGCTGTATTTTGAACTCAGGTTCTCCTGACTCCGAGGCCACTGTTCTATCCATTGTGCCATCTAGCTGCCCCGCATCTTTTGTTTTCTGTTACCCTGAAAAATTCTGGTAAGGTATGTGGCAAAATAAAAAACAAAAAGCATCAATAAAAGCTTCTATTACTATTATTACCAATTGTAATACATAATCTATAATATTATAAAATGTGTATGTTACATATTATAATATCATCATGTTACTATTATTATTAAAGTTGTTGAAAAGATTGTGCGGGAGAAGAGAAAGCATGAGGGGTCTAGAGTTCATTAGAAGGATACAAGGGGGGCAGCTAGGTGGCGCAGTGGATAGAGCACCAGCCCTGAAGTCAGGAGAACCTGAGTTCAAATGTGGTCTCAGACACTTAATATATCCTAACTGTGTGACCCTGGGCAAGTCACTTAACCCCAATTGCCTCACTAAAAAAAAGGATACAAGGAGGTTTGTAAGATATCTAAAACATGATAACAAGGCATTGGGAAAGTTTCATTTTTCTCACTTTTCCTAAACTACAGGCCTCATGCCAACATAATCATATTCCTGCTTACCTATGGTATTTTACCATTTATTGAAACACACACACACAAAAAGAAGGGGAAATGAAAAAAAAAAAGGAGAAGTGAGAATTTTAGCAAAGGATACCACTAACAAAGTTAGAGCCATAAAGTAGCAACTTTCATATTTCTAACTCCGATTCTATTGGACATCCTTGTTCTGGTTTTATTGGCCTTCTTAATACCCTAAACTCCATACTATACCATTTTGATTGTCACCAAAAGAATTACTTGACCTTTCACCAGCCTTACTCTTAATTATGTCAGCTTATCTCCATCAAAAGCATTTGGTGCCATAGAGGGCTGAGCTTGGAATTTAGAAAACCTGAGTTCAAATTTGAATTCAAATACTTACTAGATCTATGAGTCTGAGCAAGTCTATTTGCCTCAGTTTCTTCCACTGTAAAATAAGAATAATAGCACCTATCTTGTTGGGAAGGTCAAATGAGATGATAATTGTAAAACACTTGGTTCAGTGCATGGCACATAATAGGCACTATATAAATACTTATTTCTTTCCCATTTTCATTTCTACTTCCAGGAAGCCAAGCATTTTGTAGGAATAATCACAAATCCATGCTATTTGACTTCAACTAGATGCTTAATAATGTTATAACTTTTTCTGAATTCCTTATCACATTTCCCAAGCAACTTTTCCAAAACATTTTCCATCTTTTCAAGCCCTTAACTCAACTTCAACTCTTAATAAATAAATTCAGCTTCCTAATTCACTGATATTTAGGCTGTTGTTACTCAAGTATTGATTCAGCTTCATTCTGCTCTACATATTCCCCATTTTTTCTTTCAGGATCAAATATCCTTCCTTTGTGCCAAGGGATAACCCTCCTACCTTTAGTCTTTATCTCATTCTCTCCTGTCTTCTGAGACTTTTTTTCTATCAAGTATATTCATCTTCTCTCCTTCCTCCCTCCTTCCTTCCCTCCCTTCCTCCTCTCTCTCTCTCTCTCTCCCTCTCTCTCTCTCTCTCTCTCTCTCTCAGAATGTAGTTTTGCCAAGTACAACTAAGTCTGTCATAGTTGATGATCTCACAGTCTTGCTGTTACTGTTCTACAGATGTCTCTTCAAACTTTATATCTAGCTGTATTTTCTCTCCTGAATTTGAGTTCTATTATTTCCAATCGCGTGTTCAACATCTCCACCTGGATGAACTTCAAATAAAATTATGTCCAATACTGAACCCCTCTTATTCCTCTCTTATAGACA
Source organism: Myrmecobius fasciatus (assembly GCA_023553655.1). Taxonomy (NCBI): domain Eukaryota; kingdom Metazoa; phylum Chordata; class Mammalia; order Dasyuromorphia; family Myrmecobiidae; genus Myrmecobius; species Myrmecobius fasciatus. The sequence goes on from JAJPUD010007086.1 coordinate 78,440, forward strand.
CTCCCCCAAAATTATCTTGCTGACAAAAATTATTAATGTCACTATTTTCCCAAGAACTCAGGCTCAAAATATAAGTCAACTTTGATTCCTTCCTTCTTTACTTCCTTTCAAGAATCAAAATTTATAAAGGAATTTAAAGAGAATCCACAAGTATGAGTAAGATACCCATTCTTTCAAGACACCTAGGGATTTGGGATTTGGGACTTCAGCTTATACCCAAATCACTTTGGCTTTTATATATTGACTAACAATAGGTCTGTGGGCAAGCCCCACTGAGTCACTGTTCAGACTGAATGTAAATAACAACTGTTTTTGTTTTGACCAGAACCCCTGAGAGTTTTCATCTAGATTTTTTTTTTTGACTAAGTAAAAAAAAGCAATTCTTTGCCTTAAATCTTAACCAGACTTAATCACTCAATGGGTATTGCCTCAGTCAAACTAAAACCTGCCAAAAGTCTAGTTTAAAAAGACCAAGATCTCCTAAAGTACTAGTTCATCCCCAGTCTTTCTTATCTATATCTTGCCAGTGGATTCACAAGGCTCCAGAGGAGAAAGTGATGCTAGTGACTTTGCACAATCCCGTCCTCACTTGTATCCAATTCACCTGAATGCCAAGGCATCACCTCCCTGAGGTTCTAATTTTCTTGGAGAACAAAAAACAAGCAGCTTTACCTCCTATACAGTCAGTTGAAGAATCCTTTCAGTTCAAAAGCTGAAATAATTGTCTCCCAAATCTGTTATTCCTAGCTGTTGTTGGGTTGTTTCATTTGTGCCTGGTTCTCTGGGATTTCATTTGAGTTATTCTTGGCAAAGAAACAATTGTAATAGCTTTTTAAGCAGGCTCCACAACTCTAGTAACTCACATTTCTATTTACTACTTATTTAAAGAAGAGGTTCCACTGATGATGATCGTGCCATTTCCTTATTTTCAACAAAACACTGGACAAAATTTCTTCAACTAACCATTTGTACGAAGTGGAAAATTGTCATACAATTCAATAGTTCCACATTTTTATTCCATGCATCCCTTTCAACAAAAGCCAAAAAAAAAAAAATGTGTTGTGACCCCTAGGATAATTTAATATGCTATTCATTCCTTTATATTTATTCATTAAATGCTTATGATAACTGCAATGGTAGCATTAGCCCTTAAAAACTCCAAAATAAATTTTACATAATTATAACTATAAAAGATGAAATTTATTCTATCTGAATTATGAAAATTCTAAATGTTAAATTATAAAACTCTATGGACGTGTATGGACTTTGAGCTCATTCTTTTCCCGTCACAAAGAAGTCCAACCTGTTATTATCAGACATAACCCAATCCCACACTATTTTGTTTATATGAAGTGATTGTGAGAATGGAACTCTTTTTTTATTAATATTTTTTATTTGCAAAACATATGTATGGGTAATTCTTCAACATTAACCCTTAACAAAGCTTTCTGTTACAAATTTTCCCCCCCTACTCCCCAACCCTCCCCTAGATGGCAGGATATCCACTACATGTTAATTATATTAAAATACTTGACAAATCGAATATATGTATACATATTTCCACACTTATCATTGTTGTGCAAGAAAAATCGTATCTACAAGAAAGAAAAATCAGATAAAGGAAACACAATGCAAGCAAACATCAATAGAGAGCATGAAAATGATATGTTGTGGTCCACATTTCACATCTCTCTCTGAGTGTATATGGCTTTCTTCACTGAATAATTGGAACTGGTTTGAAGTATTTCATTGTTGAAGAGAGCCATGTCCATTAGAACTGATCCTCATATAGTATTGTTGTTGCTGTGTATGATGATCTCCTGGTTCTGCTCACTTCACTCAGCATCAGTTCATGCAAGTCTCTCCAGGCTTCTCTGAAATCATCCTGCTGGTCGTTTCTCACAGAACAATAATATTCCATAACATTCATATACCATAATTTATTCAGCCACTCTCCAATTGATGGGCATCCAGAGAATGGAACTCTTTATTAATCTCTATTGTCTATCCCTCAAATCTCTGGGCATCTTTAAACAGCCATTGAGATATTGCCTAACATATCATTAGACAGGTATAAGACTTGGTCTTCCAGGTGCATTCCATCTGGTCCCTTTTTGATCCCTCCCTCTGAGCTACCAAATTCTTTCTTGGTACTTTCCCTCCTCCTCTGAGAAAATTCCAAGGTTGTATTTCCCTATAAAAGATCTTTGCTAAATCTTTTTCAGGATTAAACCCTCTATGAGGTTCTCTCTCTCCCTCATCATACCTTCCCTTTAGTGTTTTTTCTCCTAAATATAGCTAACTCTGATTACTCTGCTAAACTCTATGAATTTAGGATGCCAGTCAATGACATACACATGGCATATTCCTTCAATGCATTCTTCCTAATTCCTTTCCTTGATACCCCTATTGCTCTTCCAACTCTTATTTCCTATTTGCCATTCCTGTTGCCCATTTTACTTCTTCATTTTGTCTGTAATCTCTTCTCTTAAATAAACCTACTTTTTAGCAAAAAAGAATGGCCATTATGAATTTGTCATGTTTATTTTGAACTAGTAGTTACTACCCTTACTTCATCATATTTAATTGTTAATATTTTATGTAGAAGTCTTTAAGAATGAAAAATAATCCAACAAAATTTAATATACTTCCAATTATCTACAAGACTTCATAATCTATTTTACAAATTTAACAAATCACATTTTTACAAAAATGAGTTACAACTTGGAAAATGTATAACCATATAATATATGTGATAATAATCATGTATAAACTTAATTCAGTGTTCAATTTTTTATTTGACTTACCACCAGACAAATATAATCTTAAATATGGTTCCATTTTGAGTTTATTTTGATTTAAAACAAGAATAAATTAAAATGCTCACCCATAAATATGTATTGGAAAATAGGAGAATTTTGTAAATTCTTCTGCTTAAAGATAGAAATTAATTTTTTTAATTTTTAATCACCTAACCAATTAATGAACCACCTAAGCAAATAATGAATAATCACTGCTGCTAACCAGTTCATTTGAAAATTCACCAGAGAGAAGAATGGTAAGAAAGAAGAAGATAAGTTTAAATCAAAAAAAGCTTTACATCTGTAAGACTTTTTTCTACAGAATGTTTGTTGTGATCTATAATGATTCAAGATGTTTTGAAATACACATGCCCAAGGATCATTGTTTTCAAATGGCCTGGCATTTGCCCTGCAAGAATTCAAATGTTTATAACATCTTGATCACATGATTGATTATACAGCTGATGAGATATGATTCCAGAGTAACAGGAATAAGGGAGTTAATCTTGTACAGGGTAAAAGATGGTAATTAAGGTTTGTAAATAATTGACCATCCTTTTGGAATCAGCTTGCACTCAAATGGCAGTTTGGATAACAAATTGAAAAATTGCAAAAATATATTGTGCTTAGTCAGAAGTGATCAGAGTTTGATATAATCACCACAGAAACAATAAAATCATTGTTTGCATAATGATGAAATAAACAGAACAAATGAATAAAAACAAACTATACTGCTTCAAACAAGCATATACTTGTTACAAAGGAAAAATATATTAGTAATTTCATGCATAAGGCACCATTAAAGACGTTTTGGTGTGAACCAATTGAATCAACATCAAAAATGCCCAGTGGGAACCACTGGGCTAAATAAGAATAAGAATTAAAAGGATTGAGAATTTATTGATGTGGTCAGACTACCAGAACACCCAATTAGATAATTATAGCACAATATCTCTAATGGAGCACCCAAGACTCTCTTTTGGTCTCTTTGGGTCTCTTTTATTCTACATCTTGGTCAATGACTTAGATGTATTTATACAAGATTATATACATGTGTGTTTGTTGAATCCAAAGATGAAATAAAACTAACATGTCAGATGGCAAAGCCAAGATCCCAAAAGACCCTAACATTGGCTATATCTAATAGAAAAAAAAAATAGGTATAATGTAAAGTTAAACGCTTAGATAAGAAACTATAACTTCACAAATACAAGGTGGAGACGGTGGACTGTGGCTACTTCAACTGAAAAGAGATCGGAAATCTATAGCCTGGATTGTCAGCTCAATAAGTTGTGTCATATGGAAACCAAAAGTAATTTTATCCTACTCTATATGGAGAGACCTAGTGTCCACAATAAAGGAATTAGGAACACCTGTCCTGATTGGGCTATATCTAAAATAGTGAGCTTAATTCAATGCATCACATTTTAACAATGACACAAAATAGATGGAGATGACATAGAAGAGGGCAATCAGAATGGTGAGAGGACTGGATAAATATGTCATGTAAAGAACCATTGGAGGAAATAGTTATTGACCTGAAGCAGAAAAACTTGAGAACTTGATAGCAATCTTCAGATATTTGAAGGATTGTCATTTAGAGCAGGAATTAGACTTCGGCTTGATTCTAAAGGACGCAATTAAGACAACAAATGGAAGTTACAGAGAGATGGATTTATCTTGAGGTAAAAAAGAAACTTCCTAACAATTAGAGCAGTCCCAAAGTAGATACTACAAATCAAGACTTGATTTATTATTTTGTTAATAATAAAGAGTAAACTTAAAATTATGTTGTGCTTACTTTTGCTTTTGTTTTTTTCCCCTGGGGAATTGGTTGTTAAATATTTATCAGCACACCCCTTCTTACTACTCTTAGGTTCTGTGATGCTTTGCTTCAAAAATTCAGTGACATAAAATAATTTAGTGATCAGCTGAGCATTCAAGGTCTTCCCCCACAATCTATATTTTTAAACTTTTCTCATACTACTCGATTATATATATTTGTTCTTTATCAAAACTAGATTCCCATCTGTTCCCCAAATATATTTTGTGCTTATCTGCAAGTATAATTTTATTCATGTTATTCCTTGTGTCTCTACCACTAAATTTCTGCTGATTGGAATACTACTCATACTTCAAGGCTCAATTCAGACATCACCTCCTTCATGAAACCAACCAGATACAATGTTCCAACCAGATGTAACCTTTCCACCCACCTTATAAATCCTCAGCATGTGCTGAGGGCATTTACATCGTGTTTTGCCCTGCAAAAGATGTTTAATCAATATTTGTTAAATTGAATTGAATTGCAATGCTACATCTTCTAAAGCAAGGATTCTTAACCATTTTTAGTATCAGACTACACAGACTGAATCTCTTCTCAGAATAATGTTTGTTTCCTACATGCAAATTAAAGGAAATGCTGGATTTTGGCTAAATGTTAGTAATATATATATATATATATATATATATATATATATATATTTCCCATCCAAGTTTATAGATTCCCTAAAATTTAACCATAGATTCCTGGGGTTCATTGTAAGAACCCTTGCTCTAAAGTTTTGTTTTACACTGTTTAAGTAAAGACTTCATTCTAAGTTTTCCATGAAAACCAATATGCATTAGGATACTGTAGAAGGTCAATGAACATGATTGGGAAAACCATTCCATCTTTATTTTAAAAAAAAAAATCTGTTTCAGGTGATTCAAGGCAATTCCAATAAATTTGTGAAGAAAAGTGTCACCCATATCCAGAAGAACTATGAAGATTGAATGTGGATCAAAGCATAGTATTTTCACCTCTTTTGTTGTTGTTTGCTTTTTTTTTTCTGTTTTTTTTTCCATTTTGCTCTGATTTTTCTTGTGTAGTATGATGAAATGGAAATATGTTTAGAGGAATTGCATATTTTAAACCTATATCAAATTGCTTACTGTCTTGGGGAGGAAGGGAGGGAGAAAAATTTGAAACACAATGTTTTGCAAAAATTAATGTTGAAAACTATCTTTGCATGTATATGGAAAAATAAAATACTAAAAAAACCCACATTAAAAAATCATTATTTTTGTGGTACTGTGTATTTTATTATATATTTTAAAATTATATTCTGAGATATTCCATATGTTTCACTCTATCCAATGGGATCCATCACACACAAAAATGTTGAGAATCCCTAATCTAGTGGAAAAAACTTTATACTTTGTTATACTGTTTTTATACTAGATTTTAAGCTCCCAGAAGGAAAAACCATTGCCATTGTCATGTGCAATAAGCACTTAAATATTTTCTGATTAAAAACAGTTATTTTGGGGAAGCTAGGTGGTGCAGTGGATAGAGCACCAGCCCTGAAGTCAGGAGGATCTGAGTTCAAATTTGATCTCAGACACTTAATATTCCCTAGCTGTGTGACCCTGGGCAAGTCACTTAACCCCAATTGCCTCAGCAAAAAGCAAAAAAAAAAAAAAAAAACCAGTTATTTTTCCCATTATTCTCTCTGAAGCTTCTTCTTATCATCTGGGAAACAAAGTTGAGTACTGAAATAGGTAAAATTAAAAAAATTTTGAGTTCCATGGAGGAAAAAATACTACAAATAGCAATTGTTAACATTTCATTTGACTCATTGTTTAATAATTTTAAGGTTTTCCTACCTTATTACTTTTCTTCACACCAAGCCTTCCTGGTTCCCTAATTTATCATCTCTCAGATTCATGTGTTTTTATCTCCCTACCTTTCTCTGTACATTTTAAACTATTTTTTCCACATGCAAGCTCCTCCAAAGATCTAAGAGCACTTGTTTTTTCTAGTTGCTCTGTTTCTTCTAGCCCTGCAGCTTTAGAATACTTATTTATTCATCACATCAACCAGGGCCAACTCTCAACAAATAAAGAATTGGGAAATATTCTTTTTTTATTAAAGATGTTTCATTTTTAAAAGATATGCATGAATAATTTTCAGCATTAACTCTTGCAAAATCTTGAGTTCCCCCTTCTCCTCACTTCCTCCCCTAGATAACAAGTAATCCAATATATATTAAATATAGTAAAAAAAAATGTTAAATTCAACATATGTATATATTTATAGTTATCTTACTGCACAAGAAAAATCAGTTCAAAAAGGACAAAAAATGAGAAAGAAAATAAAATGCAAGCAAACAACAAAAAGAGTGAGAATGCTATGTTGTGATCCACACTCAGTTCCCACTGTCCTCTCTCTAGGTGTAGATGGCTCTTTTCATCACAATATCATTGGAACTGGTCTGATTCATCTCATCGAGAAGTTCCACATCCATCAGAATTGATCATTGTATAATTTTGCTGTTGCCATATACAATGATCTCCTGGTTCTGCTCATTTCACTCAGCATCAGTTCATGCAAGTCTCTCCAGGCCTCTTTGAAATCATCTTGCTGGTCATTTCTTATAGAACAATAATATTCCATAACATTCATATACCATAATTTATTCAGCCATTCTCCAACTGATGGGCATTCACCCAGTTTCCAGATTTCTAACTACAAATAGGGCTGCCACAAACTTTTGCACATATGGGTCCTTTTCAATAGGAAAATATTCTTTGGAAATGACAGTGTGTTTTCCTTCCTCAAACTTCTGAAGAGCACTTTGAATCTCTCTGTTGTCCTTATCACACTCTACCTTGAATCATTCTTATCTCTGTTCACATAGAACATAAGGTTTTTTTTTTTTCCCTGAGGCAATGGAGGTTAAGTGACTTGCTCAGGGTCACACAGCCAGGGAATGTTAAATGTCTGAGACCAGATTTGAACTCAGGTCCTCCCGACTTCAAGGCTGGTGCTCTATCCACTGTGCCACCTAGCTGCCCCAAACATAAGTTCTTTAATAACAACTTTGGATGCATTCTAGTATGCATATAGTAAATGTTTAATGAATGTTCACTGAATTGAATCACTAGTGTGTATATATCAGGCTTCAAAAGAGAGAAATACCACATCTGTTAAACATAAATATCTGCTCAAGAGAAATGTGTACTGTATCAATAGCAAAACAATAGCTTAAGTGAATTATTCCTCAAGATAATGACCGAGGATGGGGAAGCAAACCAAACTACCTGATGCTTACTACCTATGTGACTTTGGGTAAGTCATTTAACCTCTCTAACATTTAGTTTCTAGATCTGTGTAATAGGGGTCAACTGACCTTGATCAATTGTTTTCCACCTAGCCTAATTGAAAATATCACAGAAAATATGTGACAAATAAAAAAGACAGCAAGGTGTTAAGCTCCTAAATCAATTATGCCATCTTAGGCTTTGCTTTGAATTAATTGTGTCTCATGTCTGAGGGTTAAAGGTAAACTCACCAGTCACTTGCTAACTATAGTTATAGGAATGCAGAAACAGAATATCTTGAACCCAAGACTTATGCCCTAGAGGTACCCAATCTGAGTACAAGTTTAGAAATACAAATTTTGAGTAAAAGTTTATAAGTAAAGCTAGCAGGAATATTTCATCTATAAAATGAAATTTTAAATTAAATTAAAATCCCATACATATATTTACATATATACATATGTGTATTCACACACACATACACATATATATATATGTATATATATATACATATATATAAACTGTATATCTGTCATCCTTTAAATCCAATGCAGGGCTTTCATTTAGATTCAATATTTACCAAGCAAAGTTCTAGCTAATAACGAGTTTCCTACTTGAAAAGATCTATCCCCTACAAAAATAATCAGTTATTATTTTGGCTTATAACTTATTCTTTTTTGAGCTTGTATAATAAACAAATAGCTCCTCACAGCCTGAATAGGCTGATAAAGTAAAATTCCTGAGTCTATTGATCTGAGCACCAAAGCTGATCGGGAGTCACCACTTTACCAGTGTGGCCAGCATAAGAGGCCACATAAGAGCTTAAGCAATCTGCTAGCCAGCCAGTCCCTGTCTTCCAATCCTCTTTCTCATCTTCAAAAAGGTCTATAAAAGGCTACCAAGAAGTCTGTTCATTTATAAATTTTAAACTATATTTCTGTCAATTTACTTGTGATAGTTCACTTTTTCAAAATACATTATTGACATCTAATATAAAGCAATTCTATCCATTTCATTTTTCCTTGTTAATGTGTGTTTGGACTCCCCATCTAAGGGGATTTCATTGAAACTTTTTTTTAATTCTTTCCTCTTATAGTGTTGAATAATTGATTGTAGTCATTTCCTAATTTTTCACTCATTTCTTTAGCAATAAATGAAACTTTAAACCTGTCCTGAGATGTTTGGTTTATTTGTCTATGTAAGTAAATAGTAGGTAAATATGCAAATATGAAAACAAACAACTTTAAAACTGACATATTGCTCCTTTTTCTTAATGAATACAGAATACAGCAATGTCATGAAGCTTTTTATAGTCAGCTCCCAACCAAAAAAGTAGAGAAATAAATCAAGAAAGAGATTGTAAAATGAAAAAACATTAGAGTTCTATTGATGACAGATTGACAGCAACTATGATAAAGGGATGAGAAGTATCACTCTGTTCACTGGCATAAGCTTTGCAAGTGGTACTATTCCATTCAAACTGGATCATTATGTTGTGAAAATAGATTTCCATATCCCCATGAAAGTGTTGTTCATGGGACCTGGTGAACTCTTTCAAAAGTCATTTGTTTTTGTAGTGACAAGAACAGTTGCTCCTTCTTCCATGGCTGGGAGTGGGAAGGATATATCTGAGGCGAGGTCTCCTTTGCCTAGATTACAATCTTTACACTTGCATTCTTCTACTATGTATGTCATAGTTGTATTAGTTCTAGGAAGGATTCCAGATTCATCATTTTTGCTCCTATCAAGGTCAAATTTAGCAATCTCCTGTACCTCAGTTTTTGGCTCTGTGAAGACATAAACAAATATAGCATTATCTATCTGTTGCGCTAAAAGGTTTACCTTAAATCTAAATATAAAGGTCATACTGACCTTTAACACTGAGGCTTTATGAGAGGCACATCTTTCCACAACGTGGTCCTTGCACAGTAAGTCTTAATCTCTTAACAAGAACAGAATACGCTGTAATCATACATTATACCATGTAAAAATTTGGAGCTAGACACAAAACAATATTCATTTGGTCTATATTTTTTAAGTTAATGGATTTTTTTAAAGGAATCATAATTGAGAATGTAATGAATGTTCAGTAGACATATGTGAAGAAAAGTCTTAATATTTTCCACGATATTTCCCAGGAATGATTCTATGTTTAAAAATTTTTTTGAAAATCTCATAAAACAGTCCAAAAGACTTCTCATCGATGAAAGTAAAATAAGTAAGTGGAACAGATGTCTCACTTCCCTAGTTCTATAATAAATGAATAAATGTACAGTTTACAAATTAGGACTAAATAGAAAAGCTGGAAAACTGATTGATGTATTTAGGGATAAGGTTATGGGTAAAAGTATTTCTTTCATAAAGAGTTCTTAAGTGGGACTTCTTCCCACTTAGTGCCACTTTTTCACTAGAAAATTTTAGATAGCCAATGCCTAAAAGAATTGACTTAACAATTCTTCTTCAATAATAATTGAATACTTAATGCTTTCATGCAAGTGAACCACTCAAATTTGTATTAAAAATATGCCCACAGATGCAACCAGATACCCTTTTCTTGATAGTGAGGGGTAAGACTTGCCATTTCTCCTAGTTAGCATTAATCAGTCTGTCAATTTTTGCCAAAGATGTTTACCAAAAAATATTTCTATTCTTTGATAGTCAACCCTTATGGAAAGATTTAGGAAGAAAGCATGGATGCTATCTGCATTGTAATGAATACAATAGAAATGAATGTTGTTCTGCAGAATTTGAACTAATTAATTCATTCATCAATGTACTCAAAAGATTTATGATTTAGTAAAGTTCTACACAAAAGGAAAAAACTGAAAGTCACAACTGCTATCCCATGAAAATATATTTTAAAGATTTCAAATTAAATTCATCATACTTTTTACCTGTATTTTCCAATTCATCCTTTGATCTCTTGGGATTCTTCTTCTTCAGGATAAGTATTAGCAAGAAAATTGTCAAAGATGAAATTATTCCCACACCTAAGCAGATCCAAAGACTGACATCTGTGATTTTAAAGGAACTGGTAGTACCTTTATCAATAGACAATGGAAGAAATAATGAAGACAAAACAAACTACAAACACCATTTAAATTAACATAATTTGTCAAATTTTTTTGTTGAGCATATTTTCTGTAACCTAAATATCCCCTCTGTTTGAATAACTAATAAGCTACATTGTTCTGATAAGATTGAACAAGTGCATTCAGTTCTGTTTTGAATAATTTCTGTCCATGTTTTAATCATTGCATTCTGTCATTATCATGTATTATCTAGAAAATACCACTGTCTTTCTAATATTATTTTACTTGGAACAGGTATAGACCCTTCACAGTAAGCTAATAAATAAATGCAAGAGAAACATTCCATTACTTACTTGCATAACAATAATTCTGACATACCAAAGGTGGTGTGTTGGAACACCGAAGGTGACAGGGTTTACAAGCATACAGCAAATTGTCAAAATACTCATTTTGGAAGCACCTTTGAGCCATCTGTATCACTAACCCCCAAAACTACAGAACCATAAAAAAGAATAATAAGAATGGATTAGAAAATTCTTGTCCTGTTGCCCCTAGCAAATGTAGCTAACAACAGCAGCTAAATATCAAATAGCAATTGTGTTCTGAGAGTTTTTCATAAGGGGAATTTCCCTTTCTGACTAGGGATTAGTGGCTAAGGATTTGAATACCAACTAAATTCAAATTTCTAAGCAATCTAACCTGTTGTGGCTTAGAGAAAAGAACAAGGTAATGTAAATAGGAAGAGTAAATCATTCATGAAACAGAAACTGTTTATTTATAGAAGCTATTTCCCAAGCAGGTAAATTAAGTAGAACTTGTATAGTGTAGATAATCCTAAGGGACATAAGAGTGAGGAAGACCTTCAGTTTAAAGGTTTCATTCATTCATTCATTGATTCAATAAACATTTATTAATCATCTAGTGTGTGCCAAAAGACTGATAAAGAGATAAAATGTATATAATATACTTGGCGTTTGGGAAAGAAAAAAAATTATTAGTTGGCACAAAGTACATAGACAGATATTTCAATACATTGCATTTAAATACAATATATGGTAAAAGTGATATTCTGGTTGAGTCTAAAGAAGATGTGACATTGGAGTTGGGGATTGATGTTGGGTGTATTTTGAAAATAATTAACCTTTATATCTTATTTAGTATTTACACTTTAAAAAAATTTTTAAGGATCACTAAAAGTTTATATGGGTTATTTCTATCAACATATACCTTGTTAGAAATTAAAAATGATCATTTTACATTTTTATTCATTCCTTCAAAGTAATATTAACAAATGAAATTTTTATGAAAATATTTTCTAAAGCAAAAGAAGATGAATGAGAATGATATTGTTTTTGTAAATCTCCTTCATATGTGACAATAGAAAACAAATTCTTATAACCGCTTTTATATTCAATCTGTCATGTTACATTGTTTTGAAGTATATGAAAATCCAGTCTCACACAGATACCACAATTGGGAAAAAGAGGAGTATTTTAGTAGGTAAATAATGCTTTGGTATTTGTTATGAGTCCACAGACTACACTTTGAAAGTCACTACTCAATATTTAATAGTTCTGTGATCAGAAACAAGCTACTTAAATTCCCTAATATTCTAATTCTCCACCTTTAAAGTGAGTAATAGTAATATTTCTATTACTCACCTTACAGTCATTGTGAGGATCAAAGGAAATATTGTAAATCACTTTTTAAGCTTTAAAATGCCAGCTATTATTATTATAGGCTTAAACTAGGAATAAAATTGGGAATAGAAGAAGCATTGAAAAATGTCTGAGCATAATAATTATAGCCTACATTTTTATAATGCTAGACAGTTTATAAAGTACTAAATCTCATCTGTGAAGAAGGTAGTCCAAGGGTTATTACCCTCATTTTACAGATTAGGAAACAAGCCTAAATAGACTAAATGATATATCCACCAGCGCGCAGTTAAGTGCAGTATTAGAGCCATAGCTGGACCCCAAATTTCTTTATTCCTAATCAGCCTTCAGAAACTGACTGAATATGGACACTGAAGGATAAGGAAGAGTAAAAGGTAATTCTGAATGCCAATGACTTAACAGAGCAAAAAAGGTGTCTCCCCTTCACAGAAATTCATTTGTGCGACGGAAAATAACCAGAATCACCAACAGGTTGTGAAAGCCACACTTGCAGGGAAGTATGTAAGAAAACGAATAACAGCTGTGAGACTGCAGAAGGAGCATGTTCCCTTCAACCTCTCCACAAAGGCCGACAAGCTGGCGTCTCAAAGCCAATAGAAACAGACCATTTTCAGCTAATGAACTGGTCTAGCTCTGGAGTGAGTTAAGATCCCTCTGTAGGGTCTGTTGAGTCCTCAGAAAAGAGAGAATCTTGGTGGGAAACCCTACTAGTTCCTGCATATTTATAGTTTAGGGATAAAAATCCAGGATTAGGCCTGAATTTGTCAGATAGTTTAAGCAAGGAGCTAAGGATAAACCTTGGCAATTAAGTAGAAATTTGAGCTTGTATCTCAAAGAGAGTTTCTGAGACACCTGTCTCTGTTTCTAAGAAATTATTTCAATGTAAAACATTTTAAATCAAAGAAGTAATTGAATTTAGAGGTGGTAAAATGAAACCATACCCAAGAAAAGATAAAATAAAGCTTCAATTGTTATTCAGTTGTGTCCAACTCTTGGTGAGCCCATTTGGGGTTTTCTTGGAAAAGATAGAAAAGTGGTTTGCCATTCCTTTTCCAGCTCATTTTACAGATGAGAAAACTAAGGCAGAGCGGATTAAGTGACCTGTCCAGGGTGACATAGCTAATAATGACTAAGGCCAGATTTGAACTCAGGAAAATAAGAAATTTTCCTCACTTCAGGCCCAGCATTCTATCTAGATGACCTCAATAAGTCTTACCCTTCAGGTTTTTTTTTTTTTTATCAATTTAATAATTTATGTAACTGTGAATGCATATGACATTCTAGGGCATTCTAGGGCACAATCTTTAAACACTTTCAAAAATAACTTGTCATGTCTTATTCTACCTAAACTATAATATTTTCAATGGAGAATGGCATTTTTAGAAATAAAGCATCATGGGGCAGCTAGGTGGCGCAGTGGATAGAGCACCAGCCCTGAAGTCAGGAGGACCTGAGTTCAAATCTGGTCTCAGACACTTAACATTCCCTAGCTGTGTGACCCTGGGCAAGTCACTTAACCCTAATTGCCTCAGCAAAAAGCAAAAAAAAAAAAAAGAAAAGAAATAAAGCATCATTATGATCCTCAGTTGTTATGAACATCTTTTTTGAATCTCATGAGGTTTCCATATATTAACTCTGTTGATGTGTTTTAACATCAATAACAATAAAAATCTAAGTGTATTATTGTCCAGTATAAAATGTTGATGTTGTTTGTTTTTATTTATAAATTAAAATTCTATTACTATTTCAACAGAATATAAAATGCAACTTTCTAAATACAAAAATACATCTTATTGATACCCTCTGTTTTCACATCATGGTTATTTCTAAAAATATCTTCCTCTTCTAAATTTAACTTTAACTTGCAAAATAAATAAATAAAACTACTCAACTCTTATTTTTTTTCTATTTTATACCTTAAAGAAAATAATCTTCAATTTAGAAAAATTAGAAGAAAAGTAATTAATAAAAGGGGAATTGAAATTCCTCCAAAAGTAAGGTATATCTAACATACTTTCCTTAAGTTCAAATCACCAGACATGTTGAAATAATGAAAATAATGGCAAATGTAATTGCCAAGCCATTGTTGCTGATATGTGAATAATCATGAAGAACAAATAGGAGAGGTGCCCTGGGATTAAACACGAGCAAATGCCTCAATTTTGGGGGGTGAGTTAGGGAATGAATGGGAGGAATCTATAAACTTACATTGGTTCTCAATAAAATTTTTAAAAAATTAGTAAATTGAAAATTTCAAAAAATTTATCTACTTGTAAGAAAAACTGTTAGAGCCATGTAAAAATAAAAAGATTCTACTTAGGATGTAATAGGTTGTACATCATTAGAGATTTTGATGGAATACTTCTTGCAGATGATGTGAAGTTGATTACTGACACAATATAAAATGAACTATAGAACCTCCTTAACTGTCTTGGGGAGGGGTGAAGTGAGAGAGAAGAGAAAAATGGATATCAAAATCTTGTAAAAAAAATAAATGTCAAAAACTAATAAATAAATTTTTAAAAGAATCTGCTTAACTCTGAGATTCCATTATCCTGGGTGACCAGCAAATGATGTTGCCTTTAACCAGTTATATGGAATTTCGGGATAAGAGCAGATCTGGTAGAAGAATGATTTAAAAAAAAAAATAATAGCTTACATTAATATAGCAATTTACAATTTAAAAGTTCTCTACATATATGCTCCTTTTAATGATAATGAGTTTATATATGTAATTTAGAGTTGCAAGTTCAGGTCCTTATCACCTCTTACATAAACTAATGTATCCTGATTTGACTCCTTACTTCCAGAATCTCTCTTCACTAATCCATTGCTCACACAGCTATAAAACTGATAAATCCAAAATACAGAGCTGATTATGTCATCCCTCTACTCAAATATCATCAGTGATTCCATGTTAGCTTTAGAACAAAATGCAAACTTCTTTTTTTTAGAATTTTTTTTCCAACAAAGATCTTTCTTTTCTTCCTCCCATCTCCTTCCACCCCTTAGAGAATGCAAGGAAAGGGGGGAAAGGGAAAAGCTCAGATACATATGTAGCAAGTATATTTTTGGGGAGTGAACACCTAGTGTGGTATTGCTGAATCAACAGTTATATAAAGTTTAATAATAGCTCTTTGGACATAGTTCTAAAATTCTTTACAAATTGTCTAGACCAGTTTTTAGCTCTACCAACAGTGTATTAATGTACCTGTTTTCCCACAGCTCCTATAGCATTTTGTAATTTTTCTTTTTTCTTAAATTTGCCAATTTAATTTTCAATTCTTTAAACATTAATGATTTAGAAAATTATTTATATGGTTATGAATAGTCTGGATTTCTTTTTCTGAAATTGCCTGTTCATTTTCTTTGACCATTTGTCACTTGAGAACTGGCTATTACTCTTACAAATTTGAATTCATTTCTTGTATTTTAGAAATGAGACCTTTATCTGGGAAACTTGTTTCAAAGATTTTACCCTATTTCCCTCCTCTTCTGATTTTAGTCGCATCAACTTTGTACAAAAATGTTTTAATTTTATGTAACCAAAATTGTCCATTTTACCTTCTATGATCAATATCTCTATGTTGATCACATGCTTTACCCCAATCTCTAGACCAGACAGGTCTAGATGTGTTTGTAGCACCATTCTTTATATATTCTTTATACCTAGGATATATTCATTTAGAGATTATTAAATATGTCATGAAACATTATTTTATACCTAATTATTTCCAGACTTGTCTTTGACTTTCCTCAACAACTTTTATTGAATACTGAGTTCTCATGGTATCTTTTGATTTATCAAACAATAGGTTATTGCATTTGTTTGCCTCTATATATTCTGAATCTAATCAACCTCTCAAATTCTTTCTTAATAGTAAAATATTTTCATGATTACTGTTTGTAGTATATACTTTGATATCTAGTACTATTTGGCCATCCTCCTTCCCTTTTTTTTCTAATTAATTCCCTTGATACCCATTACCTTTTATTCTTCCAGATTAATTTTATTAATTTTTCTACATCTATAAATTAATCCTTTGGTAGTTTGATTTGTAAGGCACTTAATAAGTACATTAATTTAAGTAGTATTGTCATTTTATTACATTTGCTTACCCTACCTATAAGAAATGAATATTTCTCCAAATATTTTGATGTCTTTATTTGTATAGTTTTTTTAATAATTGTTCCTGTGTATGTTCCATATAGTTCCTCTATATATTCAAGCATTTTATATTTTCTGTAGTTATTTTAAGTAAAATTTCTTTTTTTCTTTCTCTTATTGATAAAGTTGTTGATAATATATAGAAATGCTGATGATTTGTTTGAATTTATTTTGTGTTCTGTATCTTTGTTGAAATTGTTCATTATTTTTATTTGACTCGGGGGTTTGTAAGGAAAACAAAATGTCATATACAAAAAGCAATAATTTTCTTTCCTCTTTGCCTATGCTTATTTCCTTGGTTTCTTTTTCTTGTCTTATCACTATAACAAGCAGTTCTAACACCATATTGAATAATAATAGTAATGAAAGACATCTTAACTTTACCCATCCCTAGTCTTATTGAATCGGCATCTTAATCTCCATTACCAATAATGTCACTGTTAGTTTTACCCACTTATCACATTAAGAGAAGATTGAATTATTCCTATGGTGTTTAGTGTTCTGTTTTGTTTCTTAAATAGGAATGGGTAATTTATTTTATATTAAAAAAATTCTGCTTTTATTCCTTGAATATAAAATTAGCCCAGCCTGATATCCAAAGCATTTTATAAAATGACTTTTACCTACTTTTTCTTTTACTTCATATTATTTCCCTCCATGTACTCTCTACCAGTCAAACTAGCTCACTAGGTATCTCTTATAGGCAATATTCTATCCACCATCTCCATTCCCTGGCACAAGGGTTCTACAGTGTCTAGAATATGATCCTTTTACATCTCTACCAGTAGAATCCAGTGCTTAGCACAAAGCCTAACACCTAATAGATATTTAATAAATGTTTATTGACTATTGAGGATCCCTACCTTCCTTCCAGCATAGAACAGGTCTTACTTCATAGATGAGGCGTTTCTTGATCCACCTAGTAATTAGCATTCTCTCCTTGAAATCTTCTTATTTAGGATTAAGTTAGTAGAGTGAAGAAGAGTGGAACAGCCTAATTACTAAGCTGAAAAGATAAAATTGAATAATAAGTAATAAAGAAACTATAATGTGTGCTTTGATGCAGCCTAGATTAACAAAAAAGAATACTGAGAAGTCTGAAGGCAATAAGAAAGGAGGCCCAGAAAGAGTAGTAGAAGTAAACCATGTATAAGACTAACTCCTCAGAATATTTCATTAAGGATACTACAGAGATGTCAGATATATCTCAGGGTCAAAGTGCTGCAGAGGGGAGCATTTGAAGCCTCCTTCTGGAGAGTGAAAAACAAACCAAGGTGATAGATTATTTTGCTTACCTTAGTAGATCAAAGATTTGCAGCCACAGAACTGAATGGCCTTTAACAAAAGAGAAGGACTCTGCACTCCATACTTGAATGTATAGATAAGCTGCACACAGCAAACACTACTGAAAGAGAAAATAGGCAACAGGATCTCAGACAATGCAAATGGAGGCCGAAAAAAGAAGCCCACTATCCAGTCCAAGTGTTCAAGAGCATCAAAATCTGACCTTGGAAAAAAAAGAAAATCCTAATTCAGAAAGAAAAGCTGTAAATATGAATACACAAAAGATATCAATGATAAAGAAAAAAAATCAAATAAAATTTAGGGATCCAGTGATATCCAGGACACAAGTATAGTGGAATAGCAATATATATATATAATCTACAGTATTATAGGGGGGAAGGAAAAAATATAAGAGGATAGAATGGAGGGAAAAAATTAACAATTATTACCTTAAACATGAATAGAATAAATTTACCTAAAAACAGAAAAGGATAGCAATATCCTGCTAGTGGGTACACCTGCCTCAAGTTTCTCCCTACTTTAATCCATCATTCAGTCATGTAGGTAATTAAAAAAAAAAATTCAGGTCCTATAATGTCTCACACACACCCCAAATTTCAGACTTTTTATTATCTCCAGGAGCAAATACAAAATGCTTTGTTTAGCCTTCAAAGTCCTTCATAACCCAACCCTCTTCTACTTTTCCAGTCTTCTTACAACTTACTCCCTCTCATATCCTCTTAGATCTAGTGACTGACCTCCTGGCTGTTTTACTAACAAGATATTCCATCTCTCAGTAATGGGCATTTTCTCTGCCCCATGTTAGGAATACTCTCTTTTCTCCATTCCAGTTCCTGACTTCCCTGGCTTTCTTTAACTTCCAACTAAAATCTCACATCTCCAGGAAGATTTCCCCAACTCTTCTTAATTTCAGTGTCTTCCCTTTATTATTACCTATTTATATTTTATGTAGCCTTATTTGTACATATTTGTTTGCATGTTGTCTCCCCCATTAGATACTAAGCTCCTTGAGGCTAAGGACCATATTTTATCTCTTTTTTATCTTGAACACTTAGAACACTGTCTAGCACATAGTAGTCAGTTAACAAATGATTATTGATTGATTGATAAAAATGAATTAGAAGGTAATATTCAATAATATATTCTTTGCCAAAAAAATGGAAGCACAAAATTAAAATAATGGACTAGAATAGAATTTATTATGCTTTGAATAAGCCCAAAAAAGCAGGGTAGCAATTGGGATCTCAGATAAGACAATAGCATATGATTATGTAAAAATGATAAATAGGGGAAATGAATTATGCCTAGAGGCACCATAAACAGTAAATTAGTAATAATGCTCAAAATATATACCAAAAAACATCAAACTATTAAAAAAAACCAATAAACTGACTTATAGGAAGAAATGGATAGTAAAATATAATGGTTGAAAACCTAAAAGTACCTCTTTCAAAGATAGACAAATGTGGCAAAATTATAAGATAAAATAAAAAGTTAAAAATCTGAATGGAATTTTAGAAAAGTTAGAAATGAAAGATTCCTGGCAATTACTAAATGGTAACAGAAATTAATATATGTGTACATATATATATATATATATATATATATATTCTTATTGTACCTTTACAAAGATTGACTATGTATTAGAACATAAAAACCTTACAAACAGATGCAAGAAAGCAAAAATATTGAATACATTCTCTGCTGATCAAAATAAAAATTATGTTCAATAAAGAGGTTCTTAAGAAAGGATTAAAAATTAGAGTAATTTAATCCAAAAAATTCATAGATTTAAGAATAAATCATAGAAACAATAGAATATTCATCAAGGAAAATGATGATAGATAACAAAATATTTGTGATATAATTAAAGCAGTTCTGAAGGGGAATCATTATATATCTAAATACTTTGATCAAAAGAGAAAGAAACAAGTTAGAGAGAAAGAAACAGATCACATCAATTATGTTCAGCTAGTACAATGAACTAATAACATTCAATAAAACAAAACCTTAAAAGCCAACATATGTTTTAAAACAACTAAAAATTAAAATAAAAATTAGGAAAATTACAAAAGAAGTTAATATTGAAAGAAAGAAATGAATTGATAAAATTAAAAGCTGTTTTCAAAAAGCAGCAAAATAGATTAACCACAATATAGTCTGATTTGAAAAAAGAAACCAAATTAGAAGTATTAAAAATAAAAGAAATAATAACTTATGAAGAAGAAATAAAGGTAATTATTGAAAACCACTTTGTGTAGACAATTGAGACTCTGAGAGGTTCTTATCCCAAATCACATTCATATTGGCAAATTGGGGTCCTTACATCTCCCCTTCAGGGCACTAGAGATATTTCTGAGTGGTAGTGGGATCCTTCTAAACCATTGGCTTAAGCCTCCATTTCTGTCTGTTTTCTCTAATATCAATTGCCAGCAATTAGTTCCCCAATATTATTTAATAAATTATCTATTACAAAGGGACACTTTGAAAAGCATAACCAGAACCAAAGAATAAAAATACCCCTCAAAAAAAATCAAGGCCACCTTGTCTTCCCTACTACCTTGGTACCTATGGAAAATAGATTCAAAATTCAAATCACTCTTAGTTGCTTCCTTATTATAGGGCATTTCATCATCACTACTAAGGTGATACATTTCTGGGTTGGGTTAAGCAAGTCATTTCTAGGGGCTGTGCTGACTCCACTATTGGCAAATACTAATATGGGGGAGAAGAGCTGTTGCTTTTCTGACATTTTGAAGTATTCAACAAGGGTGTAGCCTATTCCATTCCATCTCTGAAAGACATTTACAGTAAGAGTGGGGTGATGTAGGAATGGGGTAGGAAGGAAAGGTAAGAAACTCAACAGAAACAGAGGGGAAAAAAAGCCTCATCACATACTCATGGTTATATATGTTAAACATGTGCAATTCTTCTAGACATATTTCCACAATTATCTTGCTGCACAAGAAAAATCATTCTTTTCTTTCTTTCTTCATTCTTTCAAAATGCAAGCAAAAAATAACAAAAAGAATGAAAATACTATATTGTGATCCATACTCAGTCCCCAGTCTGTTTTCTGGGTACAGATGGCTCTCTTTATCACAAGACCATTGGAACTGGCCTGAATCATCTCATTGTTGAAAAGAGCTACATCTATCAGAATTGATCATATAATCTTGCTATTGCCATGTTCTCTTGATTCTATTCACTTCACTTAGCATCAGTTCATA
Source organism: Myrmecobius fasciatus (assembly GCA_023553655.1). NCBI lineage: Eukaryota > Metazoa > Chordata > Mammalia > Dasyuromorphia > Myrmecobiidae > Myrmecobius > Myrmecobius fasciatus. The sequence goes on from JAJPUD010007086.1 coordinate 99,740, forward strand.
AAAGTCCAGGCCTCTCTGAAATCATCCTGCTGATCGTTTCTTATAGAACAATAATATTCCATAACATTCATATACCATAATTTATTCAGCCATTCTCCAATTGATGGGCATCCACTTAGTTTCCAGTTTCTAGCCACTACAAAAAAGGCTGCCACCAACATTCTCGCACATGTGGGGCCCTTTCTTTCCTTAATGATCTCTTTGGGATACAGGCCTCCTGTAGAACACTAGCATCTACTTTTCAATGAGTAGTATGGCCTGTCCAGTATTATTTAGCATTTGATGGACTTGTCTGATCCATTCTAGAAGCAGCCAAGCCCAGTGGCTGATCAACACATCCAGTTCAATCCAACTCAGAAACTGCCAATTTCATTAAGGAGCCAAAACAGCAACCAAGTGACCTACTTGGCCCAAACCAACAGTAGGCTGACCAGTGTAATCAAGAGATTATGTTCTACAAGAGTAAGCCCAAATGAGCCATGTATATAGCAGAAATACTCTTCAAGGAGCCAACTAGGTAAACCACACAGCAACTCATCCATCACCAGCATCACCCCCACAATGATCATCTTCATATGGACCTTTCAGAGAAAGGAAAGCCATCAAGAGTCTCCAATTCTAGGGTTGTGAGTTGTCTTGTCCATGCATATTTCTTACATTAATGCCTCATTTTTAAGTTCATGCCTGATTTTCTCCCCACAGACTATGTGTATATTTGTGGGAGAATACATCCCTGTATCAGGGGAAGTGCTATGTAACTATTAATTCTTGTTATGTGTTTGAATGAATGCCTTTGTTGTACTGAGTTTACTGACTATTAAGAGAAAGCATACTGGTTGGAGCTCAGCTACCTCCCTAGGGACTCTACCTAAGCCACTATCTACAAGGATTGGGGGAGCAAGAGAGGGATTTGTGCTACAAAATAATTGCTAGTAAAGCACTTGCTAGTTAAGCATTCTTCATAGCAACAGTGAAATGCCAACCCTATAAACAGTAGCAATAGGATGTTTGCATAAAGAAATTTTACTAATATTTTCCCATATAACAAATATTTCCCTCCATTATAAGCCATTCCACTGTAAATAAAATCATTACTTGGTTAAACCTTTGTTTGCTCCAAATAGCAAATAAGAGGTTCTTCAACTAAGAAACAAAGGCTAAACAAAACTAACTCTGCACCTCAAATGAAGGAAGATAGAGTACTATGTAGTTAAGACCTAATAAGATTCACTGTAGCCATGGCTAACTCCTGTGAAGAGACCCACAACAGGATTTTATGCCTATTTTTCTCTTGATTGCACCTTATGCATTTCCCTCATTTACATGTTGAAGAGGTTATGGAAAAACAAATAAACTAATATAGTGGGTGGAGTTATGAGTTGGTCAATAATTCTGGAATTAAATCTTAAATTAGGCTAAGAAAATGACTCAAATTCCTATCTATATACTTTTTGTCTCCAGAGTTCAATAATGAAAAGACTCAGTTAACAAACATTTAATAAGTTCTTACTAATATGTGCCAGGGGCTGAGGTAGACAATGAGGTTACAAAACAATGAGCTAATTACTATTGTGAGAAACTTTACATTTTAATAAGACAATATGTACATGTGTTAGTATACAAAGAATAAATTCAATAGAAGCAAATGAAAGATAATTAGAGAGGAAAGACACTAGAAATCGGGGAAATAAAAGAAAACCATGTGGAAAAGGTGGTGCTTAAGCTGCATATTAGAGGAAGAGAAGGATTCTCTGAGATAGAGATAAGGACAGAAAATGTCCAGTACAAAGCCAAAGAGAGAGAGGATGGAATGTTGTCTTTGAGAAACAGATACAAAGTCACTAAATTATAGCCTCCTTTAGGAAAGGAGGAAATGTTGAAGGAAACTGGAAAGGCATCCTTAGGCTAGGTTATAAAGGGCTCTAAAACCTAGAGATTTTTAATTTGCATTTTTATCCCATATGTGCCAAAATAATTATAGCAGCATTTTTTATAGTAGCAAAGTCCTAGATACAAAGATGTCCATCCAGAAAAGCTAAACAAATAGTGTTACATGAATGCAATGGATTATTCCTACTCTGTAAAAAATGCTGAACCTCCCCCTATCCCACTAAATCACTATCTTTTCCTGGCAGAGGACCTGGTGTAGCTCATGAGCTATACCATGCAGAGTTATCAAATATGCATAGATCATAGTGGAGAATTCTAACAAAAGGTGATCTACTGGAGAAATAGCAAACCATTTTAGTACCTTTTGCCAAGAAAACTCTTTGAAAAGTACCAAAATGAAAAAAGAGATGACATTAGAAAATAAGCCCTTCATCATACTGGGAAAAAGAGGGAAAAGGAGGTAAAATAAGGTTAAAAAAAAGGAGGTAAAACTTCACACCTGTCAGATTGGCTAAAATGACAGGAAAAGTTAATGATGAATGTTGGAGGGGTTGTGGGAGGGCTGGGACACTGATGCATTGTTGGTGGAGCTGTGAACGGATACAGCCATTCTGGAGAACAATTTGGAGCTATGCTCAAAAAGTTATCAAACTGTGCATACCCTTTGACCCAGCAGCATTTCTATTGGGCTTATATCCCAAAGAAATCATAAAGGAAGGAAAAGGCCCCACATGTGCAAGAATGTTTGTGGCAGCCCTTTTTGTAGTGGCTAGAAACTGGAAATTGAATAGATGCCCTTCAATTGGAGAATGGCTGAATAAATTATGGTATATGAATGTTATGGAATATTATTGTTCTGTAAGAAATGACCAGCAAGATGATTTCAGAGAGGCCTGGAGAGACTTACATGAACTGATGCTGAGTGAAATGAGCAGAACCAGGAGATCATTATACACGGCAACAACAGTACTATATGACGATCAATTCTGATGGACATGGCTCTCTTCAACAATGAAATGTTTCAAACCACCTCCAATTGTTCACTGAAGAAAGCCATATACACCCAGAGAGAGGGATGTGAAATGTGGACCACAACATAACATTCTCATACTCCTTGATTGATGTTTGCTTACATTGTGTTTCCTTTATCTGATATATCGTTTGTGTAGATAAGATTTTTCTTGCACACCAATGATAAGTTTGGAAATATGTATACATATATTCGATTTGCCAATATTTTAACATAATTAACATGTAGTGGATATCCTGCCATCTAGGGGAGGGGTGGGGAGTTGGGGGGAAAAATTTGTAACGGAAAGCTATGTAAGGGTTATTGTTGAAGAATTACCCACACATATGTTATGCAAATAAAATAAAAATTAAAAAAAAAAAAGGAGGTAAAAATAAAGCAAAATCTCATGAAGAGGCAAAGAAAACTTAATATAATTGAGGGAAATAAAGGAGGGGGATGATCATTCTGTGTCTGGTTCTCTTCAACAATGAGATGTTTCAAACCAGTTCCAGTTGTTCAGTAATGAAGAAAGCCATATACACCAGGGAGAGGCCTGTGGGATCTGAGTCTGGTCTACAACAAGCATTTTCACGCTCTCTATTGATGTTTGCTTACATGATGTTTTCCTTCTCTGTTTTTTTTTTCCTGTACAGCAAGATAACTGTATAAATATATATACACATATTCCATCTGCCAAATATTTTAACATAATTAACATGTAGTAGACTTCCTGCCATCTAGGGAAGGGGGTGGGGAGTAAGAAGGAAAAATTTGTAACAGAAAGTTTTGCAAGGGTTAATGTTGAAAAATTACCTATGCATATGTTTTGCAAATAAAAAGCTTTAATTAAAAAAAAATAAGCCCCTCAAGTTGCAAAGTGTCCAATATGTTACTGGGAAGAGTGTAGGACAATTGTAAATAGCTCTAGTGATGAAAACTGTGTCCTTGATCGTGTATCCCCTGATTATGGCTCCCAGATCTCAAAAACCCTCCTGAATAGGAGGGACTCCCCCCACCTATTCATATACAAACTTGCAATTCAATCAGAAATCTTGGCCAAAGGCATAGTCATGGAACTTTATAGAAACTAGTCCTCAATCTCGCCAGCCTGAAGTCTTGGAAGGCAAAATAAAAAGATGACTCTGAACTCCAAGTCTTTGCTGATTCCTACAAGGGAAAAAGCCCATTGGGCTGCTGCTCAGTGTAAACCCATCTTGGCTAATTCCTATCAGGAAAAGGCCCACTGAGCCATGCTCAGTGTTAACTAATCTTTACTTCTCCCCTTTAGGAACTGTCCCACTAAGAAAGCTGCTTCTCTGCTATAATAAATTTTGCCATAAAATTGCCTTGTTCCTTGGGATTCTTGGATTCCTTCACAAAGCCCATGACTGGCCAAAGGGGGTCCATTCACTCCTTTTCTCACATCTCATCACTAGTACCAATGAAGTGGTTGGACCAAAATTCAAAGGAAACTCAACTGCAAATGTATCTGGTTGACAAAAAGAAAGTCCAAAACTGTAAACATACAATGTTGAATAAGAATCTGGAATGTAAGATCTATGAATCAAGGCAAGCTGACTGTGGTCAAATGGGAGATGGAAAGATTAATCTTTGACATTTTGAGTGTCAGTGAACTTAAATGAATAGAAATAGGCAAATTTAATTCAAATGATCACTACATATTCTACAGTGACAAGAATTTCTTAGAAGAAATTAAGTAATATTCATAGTCAGTAAAAGGGTGAAAAAAGTAATTCTGGGTATATTCTGGGTATAATCTCAAAAAAGACAGAATTCAAGACAGCCTGTTCATCTTCATAATAATTAAAGTCTGTGCTCCAACTACTAATGCCAAAAAGGTCAAAGTTGATCAGTCCTATGAAGACCTACAATGTCTTCTACAGATAACACCAAAACAAGATATCATGTGCATGATAGGAGATTGAAATGCTAAAGTAGGAAATTAAAAAATAACTGGAATAGCAGACAAGTTTGGCCTTGGAATACAAAATTAATCAGGGCAGAAATTAATAGAGTTTTGTCAAGATAATTCACTGGTCTTTGAAACCACTCCTTTTCAACATCCCAAAAGGCAATTTTATACATGGACATCACCAGATCCTCAATATAGATTAATATCCAATTAAATGCAGAATTTAGCTTTTAGAAAGCTAATAAAGATTTTTGTTGTTGTTCTTTTGAACTTGATAAACATCAACAAACATGAACATTTCCTTGTGTTAAAAAACAGAAAAAGAGGATTACATGTAAGACATAAATCTCTCTTTTGGACAGCTGTTCTAAAAATTATACATTACATTTAGCTAAATAGATCCAATACTGCTCTGTTTGTCTATGTCCTCTTTTGAACTTTCTTCCCGTGTATGTTAAGATGTATTATATATGTTTTTTGTTATAACTATCATAAGTTTTCCATTGTCTTCTATAACTCTCTCCCACAAAAAAAAAATTCCCTTTGTAACAAATATAACAAAAGGTTTTCTTAAATAAGCAATGCGAAGAAATGGAAGAAAGCAATAGAATGGGAAAGCTATAGTCCATAGGGTCACATATATTTAAACACAACTGAATAACTGAGCAACAATAAGAAATGTTGAATGGATGAATGTGATGAATATAGGGAAATATGGGAAGACCTATGTGAATTGGCATGAAGTGAAATAAGCACAAACAGGAAAATAATATATACAAACAGCTATAAGAATGATCATGGAAAAAAATAATACAAACTGAATTCTTTAAAGATTAAGCATAGCGGGGCAGCTAGGTGGCGCAGTGGATTAGAGCACCAGCCCTGAAGTCAGGAGGACCTGAGTTCAAATCTGGTCTCAGACACTTAACATTCCCTAGCTGTGTGACCCTGGGCAAGTCACTTAACCCCAATTGCCTCAGCAAAAAAATAAAATAAAATAAAATAAAAAATAAAGATTAAGCATAAAGTCAAAGAAGAGACATGGGAATGCACCTTTCTTACTTCTTTGGAAAAGCAGAGGACTTTGAGTATGGAATATTATATATAATATCAAATTTGGTTAATGTGTTGGTTAGTTTTGCTAAATTATTTTTTCTCTCTTTTTATTTATTTGTCATGGAGAATGGCTCTCTAAAAGAGAAGAAAGAATCAAGGAGATCCATATTGAGAAGTGTAATTGTTGATGTAAAAACAAAAGATATTAATAGTTTTAAAACTGGGGTTGGGTTGGGGTTTTTTTGTTTTTGTTTTTGGAAATTAAAGGGAAAATGGCTTAGGGAAATGTAGTAGCTTAGAGAAAGTATTCAAGCTCAGAAATGAATTTTTGTGTTTACTCTTCCTTATTTTTAGCACCATATCACTCTCTGTCAGCTCTGCATGACTTTTCATAGCTTCTTTACTCTGATTTGTAGAACTTCTGATTCTTCCAAATCCCAAAGTACACATTTTATACAGGGTTTTTTTTTATTGGTGAATTCTTCCCATGATGCTTTTTGTCTAATTACTAAACACAAATGCTTCACAGTATATAGAATATGCTGATAATTTCATCTAAATCCTTTGATGATTTGAAATTCAACAAAAGCCTATAAAGTGTTCATTCAGCACAAAGTACTAAGCTAGGACCTGGGAGAATTAAAAAGTTTAGATATAAAACTGAATCTCATGAATCTTACAGTCTAGTAAAGAGATCCTTATACAATCAGTTGACATTTACTTACATAAATAACTATAATGCAGAATAACATGTGAAAAATACATTGGAAAGGAGCAAATGGAATCCTATGGGAAATCTTTCCGGGGTGTCATTACAGATTGGGATACCTGGGAAGACTTCCTGGAAGAGGAAGTATTTCATTTGCACTTTAAAGGAGAGGAAGAGAAAAATATTCTAATCTGGGAAACAGATTAAATAAAGGCTCAGAGACCAGAAAGCAGAAAACATGTTTAGGGTACCAAAAGTATACCTTAGGGGTACCACAGTACATAGTGGAGTATAGTAGGAACTCAAGCTTTATATTTTCTTTGCATATATTTTGCATTTACCTGGGTATTGTTCATCACCACCATCACCTCCAGCAATACAAGCTTCTTGAGGGCAGAAACTGTTTTGTTTTTATCTTTGTATTCCTAAAGTCTAGCACAATGCTTGACATGGAATAATAAATGTTTAATTAATTAATGATAGAGAGTGGCTATAGACTGTCAGGAGCCTTACATGCTGAGAATAAACTGAGTTTGAAAAATGTGACATTCATTGTAAGCTTCTTAGAACTCTTTGTAATATCAATGCAAATTATTTAAATTCTCAAACTTTTATTCCCTTCCTCTTTTGAACTATTTTTTAAACTTTCTGAATTAGAGAAAAATGGCTAGAGAAAAATAGCTGTTCATATGACATTCTGAGAAAAATCTTTCTTTGATCTGACATTCTAAAAGAATTTAGAAAAGTCCGCAGTAATTTAGCTCTTTCAAATAAGCAATAACTGCCAACCTATTTAAACACTTAATGTCTGGAGGAATGCAGTCTAGTTAATAGTAAACTAATTACAACATCTAGATTCATTTCTTTTATAGAATTTTTGTAGGAGCTAGGAGAAAATATCCTTTTTACTCTCCATTTAATTCTAATATCCTGAAATCTAGTGTGCTATAATAAAATTATAAATACATTAATAATATGTATGCCATACATTTTGGAATTGCTTTGAAAATGTTCATGCATTTTCAAAATGTTTCAATTTTCTGATTACAAAAGCTTTCATAAATTGATGCCATCCATTCTGAGTTGTAGCTAAAATCAATTATTTTATTACCATAGAAATTTGAAATCACTTGAGATATGTTTTTTATTGAATGCTGGTTCAGAATGTATAAGGATTTGGAGCATTTTTTCATATAATTATAAATGGCTTTAATTTCATCATCTGAAAATTGTCTGTTCATATCCTTTGACCATTTATCAACTAGGGAATGTTTAAGGCTTTAAATAAATTTTTACATAACATGGGACAGATTTTGGTAAGGTGAGGTTAATATTTTTTTAGGTGAGGTTGATATTAAGACAGACTTTGAGGAATATGCCTGAATCTCAGATAATAAAAGGAAAAATCAAAAGTTCCTATGACAAGAGTTTAAGTATATGTTAAATTTAACAAAATGGTAACAAAATTTCTGTCCCATCCTGCACTTGTTTTTGCTTTCCTTCAGTATATTTTTTCAGTTTTTTATTGATATTCTCCTTTTTTTTCTATTTCTATCTCTATTCAACTCATCATGCACTCCAGTTGCCAAAATAGAAGTTCTCCTTTATAATAAATATGCACAATCAAGCAAAACAAATCAACACATTAGTCATATCCCAATTGCATTTCTCATTTTACAGTGATAATAGCTAGCCTTTTCTCTTGAATTTTAAGGTTTGCAAAGCATTTTATAAACTTTATCTCATATCACCCTCAGAGGAAGGTGTTACCTTATCCCTATTTTCCGATGAGGAAACTAAGGCAAATAGCTGTTCAGATCTTTGCCTAGCATCACAGCTAGGAAGTGTCTGAGGCAAGATTTAAACTCAGGTCTTCCTGACTTCCATGCCCAGTACCTTATCCACTGAACCACCTTGCAGCCTTTAGTCCATCACCAAGGAGAATTCTTAAATAAATAAGAAATAGAAGAGACCATAAAAAATGAAATGGACAATTTTAAATACAAAAAAAAAGAAAGAAAGAAAGTTAACTAAATTTAGAGTTGCAAAAGACCTTAAGATAATCTAATTCAACCTATTCATTTTCTCCAGGGGGTAGAGATCTGTAATTGTGTTGGTCTGAGGAATTCCCAAAGAGAAAATTGATGCTATGATATTGATCAGCAACTACATTTTCTACTACAAAAATATATATAGCATTTCTTCCCATAGTTCCCAAAAATTTGAAATAAAGGGAGTGTCCTTCTATTAGGGAATGACTAAGCAAATTAAAGAATAGGAATATAGTGAAATATTATTATACCACAAGATCCAAGGACACTTTCAGAGAAAACTGGGAATATCTCTATAAACAGATGCAGAATAAAGTGAACAGAGCTAGAACAATTTCTACAAGGATAATATTACCAAAACAAAACAAAACAAAACAAAACAATTTTGAAAGACTCTAGAATTCTGATCAATGCAATGATAAATCACAACTCCAAAAGAACATTGTAGTAGAAAACTTTGGTCAACCAGAAGTTTGTCTAAGGGTGCTGGGGAGAAGGATACCAAAATGGGTTGAGAGAGTGTAGAACAAGTGAAAGTAAAGCAGTGAAAACAAATTTTTTTTTGACAATTCTGCTTAGACTAAAATATAAGCAAAAGAAAAATTAAAAATAAATTGTAACTAAGCTAAATGATCCAATTAATTATAGCATGTTCAAGATAATCTCAACATTTTTATATACAATGTAAAAATGAATATCAAAGAAAATTTGGCAGTATTGATTTACATGCCATAGTGGGGCATATTAGGCATTGTCTTGGTATGCAAAGAAGGTGGTAGTCTATATGGTACTGAACTTGAAGTCAAGGCTTTGAATTTCACCTTTGACATTTGACTAGTTTTATGACTGGTCATATATAGAATTATTGTGAATCCCAAATGATATCAACCAAAAGATTATTATTCTACATAAAGATATAAAATTAAAAGATTGTTTATTACTCTATAATGCAGCAAATTAACCAGAGTCTACCAAACCTAAATTAAAATATCCCACAAAACTATCTTGCCCTTGTTGGTGTTTATATTTTCACAAGAGATTCTTAGAGAATCAAGTCCTCAACCCAGAGGAATAAATGCCCAAGAATGGAATTCTAGGCAAGACAATAGATCAACAAAACACAGCTTGTAAGATGGGATAAGGCCCTTGAAAAATTTTCTTTGCTCAGATTCCATGGCTTGACAGTTGTTAGTGTATCCTGTAGTTGTTAATATACTCTGGACATTAGAATTCTTATCACCCATTGTATACTTGTAAATTCACATACTAGCTTAAAATCCACTTACTTATGTGTGGGTTGGGTGCTAGACCCCTTTCCCAAACTAATCAGAGACATCTTCAGGTACAAAAGAAAGCATTGATTTAATCCCTGCAGAGAGAGGCCCAGACACACACCTGGGAGCTATCCCAGACCCTTCCATTCGATCATGAACCCCGTCAACTGGTAGAATAGCCAATTAAACAGGAAAAGACCCAAGCCTTTTCATTGGATAGACCAAAAGGACGCAACCATCCCTGACCATTGGCCACCAATGTTGTCAGCTTTCCACAGGTCACATCATTTCCTGCAACTTCCTGTCACCTCCTACAACACAGGGCCTGACCCTCCAGAGATGATATGACCCCCCAGGGTCCCTCCAGAGTCTGATTTCCCAGCTCTGGGAACAGGGATCATGTGGTCTAGGCCTAGTCTCAAACTGAGAAAGCTTCATCCAATCAGTCCCATTCACTTATAAATTTAGTTATTCAGCCCCATGAATGTCAACCCTTGGATGAACTGATAAAAATCAGATTCCTGTGCCTAACAAGCAGGATACCAGACCTTGTCCCATAATGATCCCACTGAAAGACTAACATAATTTATGCTGTCCTTTTCCTTTCTGGAGCAAGCTTTTTTTTTTTTTAAACTAAAAGAAGGGTATCAGTATGTGTTCCATATTCAAATACAAATTCTCTATTTAGCAATCATACCTTCCCCCTCCAGATTTCTTATATCTTACACACACCCTTTTTGATCTGATGACATTGATCTACTTGCTCTTCTACGTATAAGCTACTCCATCTCTCAACTCTGGACATTTTCTCTGGCTATCCCCCATGCCTGGAATGCTCTCCCTCTTCACCTCTACCTTCTATTAAGTCCCAACTAAAATCCCATATTCTGCAAGAAACTTTTCCCAACACCTCTTAATTTTAGTGCTTGCTATCTGCCAATTACTTCCTACATATAACTTGTTTATACATATTATTTAACTTCTAATCCCTCCCTTCCCCATGTGCTGGGTGGTACAATGGATAGTGTACTCAACTTTAGAATCAAGAAGATTCATTTTCCAAGAGTACAAATCCAGCTTCAGACACTTACCATGTATGACCTTAGACAAGTCCCTCATCCCCATTTTTCTCTATTATTTCATCTGCAAAATGAGCTGAAGAAGAAGATGGCAAACTCCAGTGTCTTCTGCAAGAAAATCCCAAATGGGGGAGGGCGGAGCCAAGATGGCGGAGTGAAAATGTGACTCTTTGTATCCTCCTCCGATCTTCTCTCAAATCAACAATAAAATAAGCCTCTGAACTGATCTTCAAGTCAACGACTCCAGAAATATTTGGACATTGCTTGCAGTTACCTCTGAAGAACTTCATATCAGGTCTGTTTAACTCAGGCAGAGGGATAAACAGTTTACTTGGTACAACCCAGAAGTGAGGGTGGGACTCAGCTGAACTTGGCAGAAACTCCAAACTCCAAACTCCAAACACTTGGAGTATATCTGAGGCACTCCGGACACTCTGCCCTGATTGGGGGCAGGTGTTCTGGCAGACTTGCCTTGTTTAAGGAGTAATTCGGACTTAGTCCTAGCCTCCACCGGCCCAGCACCTTAAGTTAATTTGCCAAATTGCCCCAGGGCAAATGCAGCTGCCACTTTTCTAACCTTAAAGAGACCTCCACACTGTCTAAAAAAAAAAAATGAAGAAGCAAAAGAGAGCTCTCACCATAGATAGCTTTATCGAGAGAAAGAAGGGCTGACCCCAGATCCTGAGGTTCCTTTAGACAAAACTCAAGAGGAAGTAAGCAGGGACCATCACTGGTCCCCTTTTCAAAAGGCCTTTCTGGAAGATTGCATAAAGAATCTCAAAAGAGAGCTGGATGATAAATGGGAAAATAAACTGAAATCAGTGCAAGAAGGATATGATGCCCTGCAAAAGAGATATGAAAAAGATACCAATTTATTGAAAAACAAAATTGGTGAAGTGGAAAAAGTATGCAATGAACAAAAAAATTCAATTGGCCAGTTACAAAAGGAGCTAAAAAAGGTAACTGAAGAAAACAACACTTTAAAAATAAGAATTGAACAAATGCAAGTGAATGACTCAATAAGACTTCAAGAATCAGTCAAACAAAAACAAAAAAATGAAAAATTAGAAGAAAATATGAAATATCTCCTAGGAAAAACAACTGACTTGGAAAATAGATCTAGGAGAGACAATCTAAGGATTATTGGACTTCCTGAAAGCCATGATGAAAAAAAGAATCTAAACACTATTTTCCGGGAAATCCTGAAAGAAAACTGCCCTGAGGTTGTAGAATCAGAAGGCAAAATCAAAATTGAAAGAATTCACCAATCTCCTCCTGAAAGAGACCCCAAAATTAAAACCCCAAAGAATATCGTGGCCAAATTTCAGGACTACCACATCAAGGAAAAGATTCTGCTAGCAGCTAGAAAGAAACAATTCAAATACCGAGGATCAATAATTAGAATTACACACGATCTGTCAGCTTCCACATTGAAGGACTGAAGGGCCTACAACCAGATATTCCGAAAGGCAAAGGAACTTGGATTATAGCCAAGAATAACCTATCCAGCTAGAATGAGCATTTTCCTCCAGGGAAGAAGATGGTCATTTAATGATATAGGTGAATTTCACCTATTTCTAATGAAAAGACCAGATCTGAACAAAAAATTTGACCTCCAAACACAGAACTCAAGAGAAGCATAAAAAGGTAAAAAGGAAAGGACTCTTGAGAACTTTATTTCTACTATGGGGATACTTAAAGTTTAGGGATATAATTAACTAGATATTACTTTGATAATATAAAAAAGAAAACTAGAGGGGGAAAGGCTATCATACTGGGGAAAAGAGGGAAAAGCTGGTAAAATAAGATTAAAAAAAAGGAGGTAAAAACAAGATAATATCTCATGAAGAGGAAAAGAAAACCTAATACAATTGAGAGAAAGAAGGGAGGGAGATGAGCATTGTGTAAATCTTACTCTCATCAGTTTGGGCTCTAAAAGTGTATATCAGACATTTGATTTCACATAGAAACTTGTCTGTTGCTAGAGGGAAGTGGGAGGGAAAGGAGGAAAAGAAAGGGATACACTAATAGAAGGGAAAATAGAAGAATCAAGGGAAAGGAGTAAAAAAAAAGGGGGGGGGATCCAAAGGGTGGAGGATTGTTTGGGGGAGGGGGTCATCAAAAGCAAAATACTGAGGAGGGGGGAAGGGAGAAAGGGGAAAGGAAAGGGAAAAACATAACTTGGGTAAATAAGATGGCAGGAAATAAAGAATTAGTTATTCTAACTGTGAATGTGAATGGGATGAACTCTCCCATAAAGCGGAAGCAGATAGCAGACTGGATTAAAAACCAGAATCCCACAATATGTTGTCTACAAGAAACACATCTAAAACATAGTGACACATATAGGATGAAGGTAAAAGGCTAGAGCAGAACCTATTATGCTTCAGGTGAACAAAAAAAAGCCTGGGTAGCAATCCTTATCTCAGATCAAGTAAAAGCCAAGATAGATCTAATCAAAAGAGATAAGGAAGGAAACTATATTTTATTAAAGGGTACCATAGATAATGTAGCAATATCAATACTAAATATATATGCTCCAAGTGCAATAGCATCCAAATTCCTAGGGGAGAAATTAAGAGAGATGCAAGAAGAAATAGACAGTCAAACAATACTAGTGGGGGATCTCAACCTTGCTCTCTCAGAATTAGATAAATCAAACCACAAAATAAATAAGAAAGAAACTAGGGAGGTAAATTAATTGCTAGAAAAGTTAGATATGATAGATCTATGGAGAAAATTGAATGGAGACAGTAGGGAGTTTACTTTTTTCTCAGCGGTCCATGAAACTTATACAAAAATTGACCATGTATTAGGGCATAAAAACCTCAAAATCAAATGCAGAAAGGCAGAAATAGTAAATGCATCCTTTTCAGATCATGATGCAATAAAAATCACATGCAATATAAGGCCAGGAGAAAATAGACCAAAAGTTAATTGGAAATTAAATAATCTAATCCTGAAGAATGAATGGGTGAAAGAGCAAATCATAGACACAATCAATAATTTCATCCAGGAGAATGACAATAATGAAACAACATACCAAAATTTGTGGGATACGGCCAAAGCGGTTATAAGGGGCAATTTTATATCTCTGCATGCTTACTTGCATAAAATAGAGAAAGAAAACATCAACGAATTGGGCTTATTATTTTAAAAAAACTTGAAAAAGAACAAAATAAAAACCCTCAATTAAATACCAAAATAGAAATTCTAAAAATAAAAGGGGAAATTAATAAAATTGAAAATAAGAAAACTATTGAATTAATAAATAAAACTAAGAGTTGGTTTTATGAAAAAACCAACAAAATAGATAAGCCTTTAGTTAATTTGATAAGAAAAAGGAAAGAGGAAAATCAAATTGTTAGTCTCAAGAATGATAAGGGAGAACTTTCCTCCAATGAAGAGGAAATTAGAGCAATAATTAGGAGTTACTTTGCCCAACTTTATGCCAGTAAGTTTGATAATCTAAATGAAATGGAGGAATATCTACAAAAATATAGATTACCCAGGTTAACAGAAGAGGAAATAAATTATTTAAATAGGCCCATATTAGAAAAAAGAAATAGACAATTGATTTCACTTAGAAACTTGTCTGTTGCTAGAGGGAAGTGGGAGGGAAAGGAGGAAAAGAAAGGAATACACTAATAGAAGGGAAAATAGAAGAATCAGGGGAAAGGAGTAAGAAAAGGGGGGGACGGGGATACACAGGTGGAGGTTTGTTTGGGGGAGGGAGTCATCAAAAGCAAAATACCGAGGAGGGGGCTATTAACCAACTCCCTAAGAAAAAAAGTCCAGGGCCAGATGGATTTACATGTGAATTCTACCAAACATTCAAAGAACAATTAATTCCAATACTATACAAACTATTTGAGAAAATAGGGACAGAAGGTATACTACCAAATTCCTTCTATGAGACCGATATGGTGCTGATAGCTAAACCAGGTAGGGTGAAAACAGAGGAAGAAAACTATAGACCCATTTCCCTAATGAATATTGATGCAAAAATTTTAAATAAGATATTAGCAATGAGATTACAGAAAGTCATCTCCAGGATAGTACACTATGACCAAGTAGGATTTATACCAGGAATGCAGGGCTGGTTCAATAATAGGAAAACTATCAGCATAATTAATAATATTAATAATCAAACTAACAAAAACCATATATTATCTCAATAGATGCAGAAAAAGAATTCGATAAAATCCAAAACCCATTCCTATTAAAAACACTAGAGAGTATAGGAATAAATGGGCTTTTCCTTAAAATGATTAGTAGCATCTACTTAAAACCATCAG